>DWJZ01009655.1:0-10589 GCA_018249125.1 Asbolis capucinus
CGATCGTGTTATTAGAGTTAGTTGCTGAAGTTTTTAAAGATACGCTGTCCTTATTGTTGCCAATTTTAAGAGAAGAATAATTTCAACAGGACACTTAGAAGAAAAAATGACGTAAAAGAAATTAGAAATAAATGTTGTAGCAGTTTCAAATCAAGTTATTAACCGTATTTACACGATGTATTTTTTAAATTTCTTTATGGTTTTTGTTTATTTTTACATGCAATTTATTTTAATATTTTATGTTATATTTACTCCTCGGTGGTGTGAGTCATCAAAATAAAAAAAAACATAATTTTCCTTTTCAACCACTTCCATTAATACTTTGTTGGTATTCTCATAAAACCTAGGTAAAAATTCACTGTAAATGACATTAGGATTTTTAGTAATTACCTGAATATAAAAATAAAAAGTACTAGAAGTGAAAAGAATACTGCAACATTGTCCATCGTTCGTAACATAACGAAGAGCTGTCTTCTCAAGTTGGGCATGAATCGGACAAGCTTTAGTATCCGTAAAAGCCGAAATGTGCGTAGTACTGAGAGACCTGAGCTTCCTGCTAAATCCTTGTCGCTTCTTAGACTTTGTGATAATTCGAATGCGCTGTGTAAATGTAAAATAATTTAAGAATCCAGTCAATTACTTAAAACATTTGATTCTTTCTTTAAAATAACTTACCTCAAAATAACAATGACTCCATCGAAAACATTAAAACCATTTGAAATGTATTTAAATGGACCTTCAGCAACAATTTTTAGAACCATTTCTATTGCAAAGATTGCTGAGAATACAACATTACTGATTTCCACTATAACTGTCAACTCCTCTGGCTGATTGTGATATTCAATACCCATTGATAGGGTGTTGATGAGAATGGCTAATAATATACCTAAAATAATATAAAACCATTTTCATGATTATATAAACAATCAACTCAAATCGATATTTTAAGTGGTCATACTATACCTTGTTGAAAATATTTATGATCGGCTATTAGTTTAATACGTTTTCTAAGTAATGATAATAGTTTAGTTATTCTTTGCCAAAATAACGAGCACACGTTTGAGAATTTGCTTTTTCTCTTTTCTTTTGCGGCTGCTTCAGCCATTAATAATTCTACACAGCAGGAAAAATCTTCTATTTCTACAATCTGTAATATATGTTCACATTAGAAGTATGTTTTATCAACACCATTATACTATTTATGATAATTATTGTTATCTTTCTGAAACACTTCGTTTATAATACAAATCCAACGACCAGCTGTTACATTTAAAGTTAACATTATTTTACATACCTTAGAATCTGACTTTTCTTCTCCGGCTCTTTTGCTGATTCCTTTAGTGAGTTCCTCAAAGAACGAGTCCAATGCAACTTGTCCAGTAGGCAAAGCCGCAGAAAGTGCCCCAGAGAGTGCGAGAAGTTCTTGACAAGACATTGTCCCTCCTGCAGCCGCATGATCTTCAGCCATATCGCCTGCCGGCAGGTCGAACTCTATGCCCCCAAATTAGTATCACTACAGTCCAATATTCTATTTTCAACAGTACAATTACTAAGCACCTTGAAAGTATCGACATCTCTCATGTCTTATTCTAAAGAGTAACACATTCTAGTATTATTTGAAATCAAAGATATTGTGATACTTTCAAAGTTCAACATCGATTAAATACAAAAAACGTAATCTGTTAACCTATTAAACAATTCGAAAAAGCTGAGAGGTTAATTCTATCCTATGCTGTAAGGGAAAAAGGCGAAACAATTTACACAGTTTTAGTGAAGTCTAGACTTAGGGAAGTGCCTATACAGGATAGTACAAGAATAAGAGTTTCAAAAGATCAGATTACGCATGCCCCTCTAATAGCGCGTCTAGATCTACTGTCTCTAGACTCACCACTTTGGCTCTTTAGCCAGTCACGTTGGCACAATGAATCTACAAATATTTAGGTATATGTTAAGATATTCCAATTGCATTCAAGTTAGTAGAGGATTCTCAAGAATTGCACGAGTTTAAGCGAGATTAAGATGATTCAGAGCGTGTTTAAAAGTTTCGAGGGTGCGGTATTAAACATGAAAAAGGACAAACATGTTAAGAGATTATTTTACGACATCTTTGCTCTGAGTCAAGGTTTGATGAGTCATCTTATTACCTGTTTGTGTCATCTTTTCTGATGAGCATACGTTATTGGGATGCGCCAGGTGAGGCGAGTTCGGTGCGTGTAGAAGCACCGTGTCGCTGAACATCACTGAAGAACGGCGTCGTGCCAGCGAGGGCGGTGACAGCAATGACAGATTTGATGCATTCTGTCAATAAATTTGACAGGTTGATGAGTACTGCAGAATGTTCTAGCTGTCTAACATGGAAAATGGTGGTGTTGGAAACAGGAACAGGATTTTTTTTACACTGTATAAGATAATGCTTGACTGCAGTTTCACCTGATGGTAAGTGGCGATGTAATCTTAGATGGTGAAACACATTAACTCAGTAGCAGCCTATTCACCGTAGTACATAGTACGATTACATTATACCCGTGCGGAAATACTGACGCCAGTAACTTGTTCTAATTCTTTGCGGCACGCTGTTTTACCTTGAAGTGAAGTAAGAATGTAGGTATTTTTTATTTACGATTTTTTTTTTATTATATTAAATATGATTTAATATCTTACATAATAAAAAATCTGTTGTCGTGAAATATAAAACAGCATAATAATGTGCTCATAGAGATGAATACATAAATGAATGGGTTCTTAAAACAATGCCTTTTCATCATACCACTAGAGTAAAATTAGTCTCAGAATATTAATTTTCGAATAACATTTCAATCACTATTGTCCCGAAAATTCAGCTCAAAGTATTATTGTTTACATTTTCAATAACATCGAAAAAACCTTCAAAAAACAATTGTGAACATCTGAATTATGTTTGGAGGTTATCTGTTATTCATTTCTGTATACATTCACTAATTATGCGTTGTAACATAAGTCACAATTTAATTCACTAATTGAAAGTCCCAGATGTATTCATATACCAGCACGAATCAGGTGTTACAAGAACATGCTCGTATGAGAGCGAAGTATATTTGGGACGTTTTCAAAACCGTGAATGTTATTGATTAACTCTTTCTGCCTCGTTTCATTTAAATTAGGCCTTATTTTTCACTCACCTCGAGGTCGGCGGCCGAGAGGGAGGGGACGCGCAACAGGCTGGGTCGGCCGAGGGGTTCATCACTCCCCTCGTCCCCCTTACCGTTCCCCTGCAACAATATGTCGAGTTGACACGGGTATGGGTGAGGTGACTAATGTTTAAAGGACTGTTCACTTTTGCTTATCATGCTCAATGAGAGAATCAAATTGAATTGGAGATAAATAAGACTGACAAATACAATATTTCTCCTTAACCCAAGATATATTGTACTGAATTTTCTTTTATTCCAACGGTACATTATACCTTCATTACGATTGGAAAGGAATTTTCTGATGTAGGAAATTGTTTTTATGTTAAAAATTATGATCTAAACTTGACAAGTTTGTATGGTAAACTCTTTTTCGATCGTAGTCAAGATATAGATCTTAGTTTTGAGAACAGTAGAGAGTCAGTAGACAGTAGGAGTAGATATTTACTGCTTCTAGTAATAGTTTCTCGAGGTTAGTGGCATCCCAGTGTGAACACCACACTCACACACTCTAATGGTGATTACATACCAGGTGACCCATTTACTTGTTTGCTTTACAACATAAAAACATTAATTTAATAAACATTATCGCAGCATTTCTACATCTCCTTAGCTTGGCTAATTCTTAAATGTTCCACCTCAGATAATTCACACTTACTTCCAATCTTAACTTTTGGATATAGACATTATTATAGTTTAGACAAGGTTTATTAAAAATATTTAAAAACACAAGATTTATTATATATCCATAAGCACAGAAACATACAAAATTTCATAAGTATACTGTTAACCGTTGAGAAGTTCCCACGTCTGGAGCCAATCCTAAACGTAGTATCAGGTCATGCTTGTCATAAAAATACATTGTCATCTGGATGAAAACTTTATGGAAAATTTCAGCTCCGCAGTGTAAGAGGAAGTGGGTCTAATTTAGCTTGCAAGATTTGACCCGTAACAAACAAATATACTAATATACAATCATACACTGCAAGTTAAATAAAAGCTTGTTTTACCGGTGGATGCATCTTCGGACAGCAAGGGTGATGTTGTTTTGGTCTATTGGCAGGCAACTGTAGCGTCTCCCTACTTGTCCGCCATCGAAATTGTGCTCGCTGATGATATCTGTAGACCCTACAATAATGATAATGTAAAATATTGGTGGTTCAATAATATTTTATCACTTCACTTGGGCATAGTTGACGAAATAATTTATATTGTTGGCCCAGTTACAAGTATTCTATTCCTGAATTTGATAAACTAACATTCAAATAGTTCATTATATTTAGGTATTTTGATACAGTTATGAACCTCAAATATTCTAAGTTCACAGTTTCGTAAAGGTGTCATAATAAAGAGGAAAAGATACGGCGAAACTCCTTAGCACTTTTTTTGAGAATTATACTTGCACTAATTACAACTATTTACAATAAAAATTAATGACACTGGGTGCCGATGTGTATTAGTCCCAAGCATCCTTGACATAAATACATATATTTAGGAACCTTTCATATCACATGATGTAACATATAATCTGACCTGATCTTTTTGGCCATTCGCCTTTTAAATCTCCTCCACAAATGCGCAACATATTTCACTATTTCTGCATAGCAAGTGGCAGGTTCACTGTTATTGGTAGAAGAAGCTAATGTTGATGATGAAGTAAATCTAGCCCTTTCAGCTCGCATACGTTCCATTTCACGTTTCTTAGTCTCACTAAACTGAGTCGCTATTACGACTAGGCATAAGTTGATCATGAAAAATGATCCAATCTGAAAGTTTAACAGCATATTAAACTCAATTAAATTATCAACAATATATTCCTGAGCTACATAAGAATAAAAATATATCTCGATGACAGCAGGTACTTTCTTGTAAAGAAAATCTTTAAAAACATGTCGCTATTTGATCACTCAACTTAGTTACAGATACTTCTTGTATTGGAAATATGCGTATTGTCTACTATATATATTATATGATTTTATGATGATTAATGTATTTTTCTAAATTCAACCGTATTTTTAAGTATCCTCATTTGGTAGTTCCGTATCGTCACACTTTTTGTTCGAGGATTGGTGCAAAATCTGCTCAACTGAATAAAATTGTTTATAGTTATAAAAAAATAGATAAATAAATAAATATTTAAATTTGAATTCTACATTTTACTTACTACAATCAAAAGCACGAAGTAAATCCAGTCCCAAAAACTATGAGCATCTTGCACGTAATACATAATGTCTGTCCATCCTTCCAATGAAATAACCTAAAAATATAAAAAAAAATTAAAAATACCAGTAAAACAAATTTTATGGATCTAAATATTACTTCATAAGCGTTACTTACTAAAAATATAGCCACCCAAGCCAGACCGATGTTGTCGAATGATATAGTTCCTTGAAACGGATTGGAGCCCCGCTGAGTGCAGTTCGTATAATATTGGTTCCAGTTTACACACGACACGTTTGTTGGTGCATTGTATGAGAACGGTCTGGCTGTCTCGTTGCACACGAGAGCCCCATAGCGGTATGGGGGAAAGTTACCACATAAATGCATCCCGCTGTCTTCCGGAGTTGTGCAAATATAATCCAATTCCTTTGAGAATTCGTAGTGCAACGATATGCTGTGTAAAACAATTTAAATGTTATAGTCGTCGTAGTGTTGACTTGAGATATAAAAAAGAGAGGGATAATTTGTAATCATCATGAACTAAATCTAACTTAACAGGGTCTAAGTAAAAATTATTATATCACCTCATGACCATTTCAAGTATATTTTCTCAATATGAAGTTAATATGAGTATGCCTGATGACATTGTTTAGTGCGAATGTTTGAAAAGAGTTAAATGAGATTTGTTGTAAATGAATTCGGCAATCACCGTCCCTTGTCATAACAATATTTTAATTCAATGAAAATTTAATGTCAAGACAAGTAAAATGTCTGAGAGTTGGAATTTCGATATCTACGACAAGCTAGGCTGACAATTAAACAATCCAAGTAGCCATTCAGCGATATAATTAAAACAGACAATTGCCATTCATGCGATTAATGAATTAATTTGGAAATTCTACAACGATCGCATGCAAACAATGAAAGCTGGAGGAAAGGTTAAGTTGGTAAGATAATTAGATATCTCTGGATCGGGTCGTGCTGATAAAGGAGAATTGGAAAATTGAGGTGAATATTAGAGCATGAGAAGATTAACGTCAATAGCCCTTTGTCGTTATCGTTTAATGGCAGCAACCGGTTTGATATCGTTCGCACGGCCGGAACATGACCGCAGGCTATAACCCAAGTCATTTCGGCGGCCGGTCGTCGCCAACCTCACTCTCTCAATGATCGCCATAACGAAATTATTGTGATATTACTTTTGTGTACAACGCTGTTGCCACTTTAGGTGATATTTCGAAACCCAAATTCCCAACCTAATTCCGCTTCGGGAAACTCCAAATGATCTTTGCAGTTAAGGGCATTAGCAAATAAAATCACAGAATTTCAGCTACGATCTATTCCTTGGAATTATGAAGGCGAAATAAATGGTTTAATCAAGCTAAATGGTTGCACGGTTATTAGTAACTTTGTGTGAATGTTTATGTACAACTGATTAATAATAACTTTATGACTGTTTAGTTATTTGCTCGTTAAGTCGTTACTGTCAATGTTTATATTGGTTTATTTATACAGAGTTACATTTAATGTTTGCGTTATGTGTATATTATCTTAGACCGCTATTAACAACTAACTGACACAAAATAACAGGGATTGTAAATTGTGTACGGAAATATTTTCAAAGATTGAAGTAGACAGAATTATCCAAATGTTTTAATCATTTGGAATAAACTGGCAGTTCTTTTGGTAGAATAAGAGTTATGTTTATAATTTTAGAGCCGTAAAGTGATATTCAATAAGAAAACTGCCAGTTTATAGGAAGCAGTGATAGCACATCTGGACGGCAGATGTGTGAAGGTACACGTTACAACATATTCCAATGTCCGTAATAGAAACATTTATTCTAATCCGAAATCCTTACGAGTTGAGTCTGACGCGCACTCTGTACCATTCAGACAGGTCTCTGGAAAACAAATTCAGGAAAAGTGGTGTCATATGTTCCTGAGTATACTTTATAGATGAGGTTCAAATTATCGTAAACATTTAAAGATATGTCTTATGTATTGTCTATTGGCTTTTGTATAGTTTTTTCTCCTTTATTTCATTTAATTACTTGTACGTTAATGACATCTTTAAATGTTTTGTTTTCTATTGTAATGAGTCTAAGTCAAACGTTATCTACCTTAATGTAATCAAGATACAAATGTCGCTCATTTACTTTGACTGAGGGAGTCATGTCATGTAGCAAAATATCTCGGTGTTTAAACCACTACCGTTCACAATTCTTTGTCACATTCTCGTATGATCCGTCATGCTAATGTTTAAAATCTCGTATGTGTCGACAGTATGCAATATTTAAGTGTGATTATGAGTTGAACATAAGCTGATTATAGAAGTGCTCATCTGTTAAGTTACTTCGAGTGATAGCGTTAGTACTGTGGTTAGTAAATGTTTGATGATAGCCGTGATTTGTTCATCGTGGATAAGCATTAAATATTGCATGCAGTCAACATTAGCAATGGGATGTGCTGCTAAGACGAGCCTTTTAGCAAATGGTATAAAATGAAATCGCTTATGCTATTCATTCGTAAAGATAATTCATAACTCTTCCAATATTTCTATACTATTAGAACCGCATTTTCCAGCCTCATCTGGCATTACAAAATCATTATTGAAATAATTATGCTTACTAAATATTGACTTATACTTACTTGGGTCGTAGCACGTTTGGTGGTAGGACAAGTTCGCAACGTTGTCTTAAGATTCCTTCCCATAATTGAACTCCGACGATACCAAAAATGAAGAATACGAAGAAACATAATAACAGAACGTTACCTAGCATTGGTAACGTATCCAGAAGAAGCATGACCAGAATACGCATACCTGCAAAAATATTTGAAGTAATTATCATATTCATATAATCATATTTATTAATTACTTGCAGTAATTATTATTCACTTGCAGTACTTTCTAATTCTCTTATTACTTGTATATAAACTGTATTCTTAATAAAAATGAAATTATCTTGATGAGTAAGAATCATCAGTGCATTAAACTATTTGCTTTAAAAACAGTTTTCTAATTTCTTCTTTAACTTTATTACAGTTTGACGACAAGTTCTCACGAACGTAATATTTTACCTCATTCAACGAAATTCTCATTGAAGCTTATAAATGAAGCTCACTTAAGCTAAAGGTTTTAACCGTCAGCATGAAATGCGTTGGAATGGTATTACTGTGCAATTCGACGAGTACGTCAGAATCGGATGCTGAATTGAACCGAAAATTAAGCTGAATTGCAGTTGAAAGGGTAGGATTTCCAGTCCAAAATATCGTTTCTAGCGAATCGTAAACCGATTCTATTATAGACTTTGTGAGCAACTGCTTTGAGAACTACTGGAATACGAATAAGTACAACAATGTTGGATTTCTTAATTTCATTCCAATATTTAGTGCAAACTTTTATTTCTGTGTGGCTTAGAGTGATCTCAAGATGACCGTTTGTGAATAGGGCCTCACGATAGGAATATACATATGTATAATCAACTAGCTTCGCCCTCGTAGTGGAACAGGAGTGGCCCATCTGTGTAGCGCCCCCGACTAAAGTTGGTCCATGTACTACATTTCATTTCGATCCGTTCAATTCAAGCAAGCATCTTATATATTTATCCTTGCTATATTAATGGTCTCATTTTTTAAAACCAGTCTTTCTGGCACCAATATTCAAATCCTTACATTTGTTATCGTCACTATTTAATTGTTCTAAAGACCCTGCCTGATATTGAAATTTAATTTAATTTAATTTAAAAATAAATTGACATCGACAGTGTTGAAATTTCCAAACATTTGTGAGTCTTCGTCGTTGAGTATATAATGTTATATATTTTGTAATAAAATTAATGTATTTCCATTGCATTTTAATATTAATTAGTAGCTTTCTGCAGTCAGGGAGGACATGGATACTACCAAATGGTACCAAATTTCTCAGTCCTCCGTCTGTGTAGTTATCGAAGAAAGTAGTACAAAGTTTATGCTTCACGTATAAATATATAGATGTTTATAATTAATCTATGAGTTGCACACGGTCCGAATATTTAACCTTAGCATTTAATGATGCAAACTTAATATGTCAACAAAAGGTAACTTTGAATTCTCCGAGTAGAATTATCCGAATTGGCAGTACACAAGTGTAGCAATACATGTAATTATGTGACTAATATTAGAAATATAATATTGCGAATATTGCGTCAAAAGATGATGTGTGTTATGATTTATTACACGTATCAATCAAATCAGGAGATGACGTTAAAACATTAGTTAACGGTACAAAAATTGTTTTGACAAAATAATAAGTAGTTTTGCTTACTACGATTAATCAACCCTAATATTATAAATGTGAAATTGTGTGTGAAGATTGACGTGTTTTTTTATTTGGAGTTAGTTGATCGTCTGGAGAGTGACGGCTACTTTGTATCAACATTGGAACCGCGCGTTCTGACCCTAGTAATACAGCTGAGTTTATAAAGCCAAACTATCAAACTATTAAAAAATACTTTTAAGAATTGAATCAGCTTCAAGAAATGATATTATAATTTGTTTGTTTCATTGTATGGATTGTATTACGCATTACGGCTGAGGATATCATGCATAAAACTGTACTGAAAATTTTAAAATATTTTTGGTTAACTTTCTATATGTACCTATTTTAGTATGAAGGAAACACAACAGGATTTTATTCATTCATTATTTTTTAAGTATTTTTTTATTTGTAATTTATTCCTAATATCTTACAACATATCAATTTCAGTCTTAGTTTTTTGCTTTAAAGATAAGTTTCACCTATGTTAAGGAGTTGACCTTGACTTAGGGTTTGTCATTACCAATATTATAAATGCGAAAGTGCACACCCAACCGAACCTCATTCACACTTACACTACCCTCTTTTTCTCCCCGTCATTCAGTCATCGTCCTCCCCATTCTTTTTCTGTCACCCGGCCTGAAGTCGTATGTTGTTGATGTATCTGGGGTTAGTTGCTGTCGTCGCTAATCTCAGTTGCTTTGGTATTGTACCGGTTTCCTTATTTTTTTCTCTTCCTCGCGTATGTGGATTTATTATTTTCTTCAGGGTAAGCAACGCGTTATTAACACCCCAGCCTGGTGTTATTATGTCCGCGTGTGGCGCTGATCACTTACGTCTGCTTATCACACTTACGTCTGCTTATCACAGTTACGTCTGCTTATCACAGTTACGTCTGCTTATCACACTTACGTCTGCTTATCACACTTACGTCTGCTTATCACACTTACGTCTGCTTATCACACT
>DWJZ01009656.1:0-10589 GCA_018249125.1 Asbolis capucinus
GTTTAGTGCAGAGATTACAATTTGAGGGGGAAAAAATAGGCTGCTTTCGATCGAAAGAAGTATTGTAATATTCGTTAAATTACTGCAAAAGTTCGGTATTGCCCGATAAAATAAAATTATGTCTATACTTGGTGCAACTTCTAACTAAATAAACCATAAAAATCTTTTTTGTAGGGTTTTCACCAAGTTAAATAAATGAAGTTTTTTCCACTAAACTACTCAATATATTTTTGAAAATTAGTTATCAATCATTCATCAAAGAACATTTACAAATAATTATAATCATATCAGTCACACAAAAAATTATAACACACAACATCTTTCACAAATTCATATTCTGACATCCTTAATTTCAATAATCCATGAAGGAGTTAACAACCTTTGAACGTATTGATATATGTATTTTGTTTTAACTTTTATAATTTTACTGATTTTCGTTTTAGTACTTTATGCATTTGTCACCACGGAAATAGCATGATTTCCAAGTAAAAGTTTTTAAAAATATAATGGTTAACAATTATTGATAAAACAACAAAAAGTTTCATTCTCCTGTTTGTCACTGGTTGCTAGGCAACGGTTTGTTAATAAACATTCCAGATCGAATTTGCACCGAGTTCGATATAATACCGGATAACGTAGGATTCTAATAAAACAAAATAAAAACAGTCATAATGCTTTTTTATGTGGTATTATTTTATATTGCGACACAGTGTTTGACCTTCTAAGCATAAAAAATCTAATTTAAAAATACTTAAAGGGCCACATGAGGCCCGTAGACCGCGGGCTGCTCACCCCTGAAGTAGAGGATTTTTAAGTAGAATAGATTAATTCTCCCAAGTGAAATATAGGTATCTACTTCAAGTACCTACTAGAGTAACAATTACTGTACACTCGGTGGCATAATAAATGTTCTATTGTCACCAGCCAAAGTAGGTAAGGTAAGAAAATTGAGTAAGTTTGAAAGTTGATCGATGGTGCGGAGTGTCTTTGTGTCAACAAATTTAAAGTAAAATTTCCCATTACTTCTTACCCAATGACACCGTTGTACGTGTATGGTGATAATAATTCGATATTACTAAGTGCGAGTTGAATTCGAAAGGTTCTGTATTGTTTTTTTTACTATTATTAAACTAGCTTCTACCTGCGACTTTGTGCGTGTGGAATAGTTTGGGCTAACCCGCGACTTCGTTTCCGGCATACATGACTTTTGCGAAACTTTAACCGTTTACGCAGCGCACGCAGCGGGAGCTCTCAATAGAAAAAAACATCCCCGATTTTGAAACATTCTTTGTCGGTCCTGCCCTCCTATTGGCGTCAGCGTGATGATAAATAGCCTATAACGTTCCTCGATAAATGGGCTATCTAACACTAAAATAAGTTTTCAAATCGGATCAGTAGTTCCTGAGATTAGCGCGTTCAAGCAAAGAAAAAACTCTTCAGTTATATAACATTAATATGGATTTATTATCTGTTGCTATGGTAAGATGGTATATATATATTTTTTTCAATTTAAAGTGTCTATAAAGGGAAAAACATACAATTCAAAACTAAAAAAAATACTTCCATAATTTAATTGGAAATTACAAAATAGTTTGTCATTTCTGGAGCTACAAGTTCTTTTGAGGTTTAGTTAACTGCGGTTCAGTAGAATTTCAACTCAATATGATCGGGATACAGTTGACATTCCGTTGACGAACGACTTTTGGACGGGTGTCGTTGTAATACAGTTGAAAACCGATTGCAAACGTGAAAACGAAATTGCGCTTCAACGACAAACTCGCTACAATCTTAAACATCTTTGGGAAACACACACGGCTACGACCCCAACCTCAGCGTTAGCTTGTACTATGGTGATCAGACAACTGATAAACATACATATATATTTTTAAATACATACTTATATAGACATTTACACCCAGACACAGAACAAACATTCCCGCTCATCACAAAAATGTTTGAACTAGGTAAAAATCGAACGCACGACCTCCGGCCTAGCAGTTTACCAACCACTAGATCAGTCGACATTGGCTACGACTTGTGAAACAAGAATCAGTCGGTAGACAGCGGAACCCATAACAAAATCGAGCCATCATTAACGAGGAATCCTAAAACCAAAGCTCATCTAATGGTAAAGGAACCCAAATTCCACATCCGTGGAGAAGATTGTTAAGAATAATTACAATTTACTTTTCTAGCTTTGTGACAAGAAACTCGAAAGTTTTCTATTGTATTGACAATGGACGTTTTTGAAAATGAATAGTGTTGGGGAAGCAGAGAGATTTCACAAAAAACGTTTTTTAATACTTTGGTAGTGCTGGGTTCAATAAAAGTTCGTGATGTTTCATGAAAGTAGCAAAAGGTTTTGAATACATCACTTTGCTCTGTTGTCTATTTTCCACAGCGTACGCGATGTAAGGATTTTTTTATGGATTTTTTTTCACACGTTGGGTTACATTTTCGAAATTCTCATACGGATCCCTAACGTTTTTGAAAACATTTTATAGCCTATGTTCATAAGGGATGATGTAGAATTCTAATGGTAATAGAATTTTTGAAGTCGGTCCAGTTGTTTCGGAGCCTTTTCACAACAAACAATCAAATCTGTCCTTTTTATAATATTAGTATAGACTAGAGGTTTTATGGTCTTGATTAACTTGGCCGATCAGTTACGACCAACACAAGTTGTGATACCGGTTCTTCATAGAAGCCAAGTCTTCAAGCCATTGATGGCCCACTACTGAGCACAGGTCTCTCCTCATACTGAGGAGGCCTAGAGCATATTCCACCACGCTGCGTAAGAGCGGATTGGTGGAGAGGTTAGCGAAAAATCCAAGTATCGGAAGTTTTTATTCCGCCCGAAGGCCTCCGACATAGCTTAACGATTGCTATCTAACGACAACAACTGGGACCGACGGCTTAACGTGCCCTCCGAAGCACGGAAGACTTCATGATTTATTTTACCACTAACGGTCACCCACTAACGGCCCTGAGCGCGCCCATTGTTACTTAACTTCTTCGATCGCTTATAATCGAAACAAGCCAATCTCTGAAGGCTTGTTTTGATAGTATAATATAATTTGATATAATCTATATATAAAAATTCATGTTTGTTTGTTTGTCCTTTGAGCACTGATGTCTGTTGCAACTTTGTTCTCGGACATCTGGCTGTTGAGTTGATGCGTAGCAACTCGCGCTGGGTCCAACGACTTACGTCATTAATATCTCGGGATAACTCACAGAACAAAGTAAGCATTATTTTGTACTATGGTTATTGAGCAACTGATAAACATATACATTTTTTTATACATATTTATACAGACATTTTTATTACACACACACAGAACAAAAACTCCTGCTCATCACAGGAGAGTGTATCCTGGACATCGAACCCACAACCACCAGCTTAGTAACCACTAGAAAAACAAGCCAGTCTTTTACATGTATCAAATAGTAATTCTTCAAGAATTGTCAAGTTTAATCAGCGACGGGTCACTTGACATCCTCGTACAACAGACCTACAATCTAAAATGTTTCTTATGCTGTTAGTAATAAAATACATTTACATATATGGTCAGAAGAAACAAGTTCCACCAGGTACGACACGTTTTAGTGAATGAGGGACACGTATTTAGAGATTGTGCAGGTCAGTGCCTAATTGGTTGCCGTCAGCCGGCCGTAAGGCTTTTACATACTGGGAGGTTCAGACTGCACCCACACTGTTGAGCTCGGGTCTCGACAATGTGATGTACGTGACGGCCGGCAGATTCTCGTTTTGCTAAACAATTTCAAAGACGTTGAAGTTCAGAAATTCTATTGCACTTTAGCCGGAATTTGGTATTCACATTTATATCAACTGCGCATCAAAAAATTTTCACTTCATTAGAATTCAACTTTTTAGGATCGGAATACAGTTGCCATTTCGTTGACAAACACTTTCGGGTCGACCGTCCTTGGGGTCTTTAGGGTGGAATTCAAAGCTGATTGTAAATGTGGATACCAAATTGCGTTTCAATGACTAAGTCGCTCCAATATCGCTATGACTTCTGAAACGAGAATCTTCACACACCTTTGAGAGCTCACGCCTTTACGAGAAACTCAGGATTCCTCACAATGTTTCCCATCACGAAAGTAAGTAAAACCTGCATTTTATACGCAGCTGTGATTATTTACCAGTAGATAAACTGACTACTTGTTTTCGCGTTAAAAAACAATGTGATCCATTTGCTTATATGTTTGCAAAAGACATAATAACAAACAGATACATAAGCTCAGATTTTGTCTAATACTCTCTAATCTGTAATGATAAAAAGTTTACTAACGGAATAGATAACGTACAGAAATATACATTTCATTAAAATAAAAGTACAACACGAATAAACAACACGAACATTGAACACATAACCAAATTACTGAATTCGGGTCAAACTTTGATCAACTAGTAGCAGAACTAGCCAAGGAACAAGTTCGCATTGTTCAAAGGAAACTACGATCGGTTTCAAGCCCTGCGATTGAATGTCGCACTCGAAACTAGCCTTATCCGGTGCAGATGTACTTAACAATTCGACGATAGATAACACATGTAAAGGTAATTATATGCGCTATATTTGGTAAGCTACGTTAAACCTTTGAACTACGCCGCATCAAAGGGCAGAAGTTTCTGGACTGTTATGTTATAACCAAATGAGCTAACGGGTCATCTGAGGGTCAGTGATCACAGTTGGCAATTATGGTTAATTGCCGGCTGGTGTGGTCACCAGACTAGTTATTAAGAACTAGGCTGTCGCCGCTTGTCAAGGTATTGTGTGACCAATATAAATTATTACAGTTATATATAGTCAAGAAGTTAACGATTCT
This sequence comes from Asbolis capucinus, assembly GCA_018249125.1. Taxonomy (NCBI): domain Eukaryota; kingdom Metazoa; phylum Arthropoda; class Insecta; order Lepidoptera; family Hesperiidae; genus Asbolis; species Asbolis capucinus. The sequence continues at coordinate 4,855 of DWJZ01009656.1, forward strand.
GGCAAGAACGGAACCCGTAATACTCGCGAGGCTTAACACTAACTTTGTCGTTTTTAGGGTTCCGTGTTCTAAGGTGATAATGGTTACTAAGACTTGGCTATCCGTCTCTCATCAGGCTGTACCCCATGAACCACGGCAGACACTTGAATATTCGCAGAAGTTCACAGATGATGTATTTCTGATGATTCTATAACAACAAGTACTACAAAACAGAATAAAATAAATATTTAAAGGGAGGCCCTTTAACCATACAATAAAATGATTTTAAGATTTATGTTTTTATACTTATATCGTCGCGGATACTAAACATTTTAATGCAAACGGGTATTCAGGATTTTTTTATTATTTTACCGCTATTTCGGCAAGTCTGCCGTGACCATGTCCCATGCAACTGGGTCGAAATGTCGGTCAAATAATAAACAAATCGTGAGTACCGGTATGCATTAAAATGTTTAGTATACGCGACGATATTAGTCTAAAAACATATCGATCAAAAAATCATATTTGTTGTATGGGCACGGTAGTCTTGCCGAAATATCGGTAATAAAATTAAAAAATCGTGAGTACCCGTTTGCATTAAAATATTTTTGATTGATATCCATAACTAGGCCGACTCGCACTTGGCCGTTTTTATAAATACTATCCAAAACTTTTTTTCCAATAACACCATAAACATTATTCTGACCCAAAAACTCGTTGTATTACAATTTTCATCGCAATTATCAGTGCGGTTCTAGAACAAGATTACATACATAATTATAAAGTGCACACATTTATGATAGTTCGTATTATACTATAAACTTATAATCACAGAACATAGCAATACTTTGTCGTACAAATTGGAGTCATCAGTCCATTCATCCATCATTCCCATGCTTGGTAAGTAGCAGTTACTTGCAATCCAGTTTTGCTGTCTACAGCATATCATGCAAGATGTAACCATGTCTTTGGAATGTCTGGAGAGCACAACTGAGCTAGGACAATGGATCATTTGTTTTTCAATATTCAATCTTTTGTTGCATTCGATTGTATAAAATTATCAAGGAAGTGTCATTAGTACTATTTTAACTTAAGGTGCGATTCCGATAAATACGGCAAGCGACAGCGACAAACGACTGTGACAATTTTTTTTCATTGTTTATTATTCTTTTTATTGTAACCTTCGCGAAATATTTGACTATATACGAGTATTGAAATTTTTAAAAAGTACCTAATGAATTAAAAAATTAATAAGTGGTGATAGCTTAGTGGTTAAGAATTCGGCCTTCTACTCCGGGGGACCGGGTTCGAATAACAGGGCGCACTTCCGACTTTTCGGAGTTATGTGCGTTTTAAGTATTAAAATTTCACTTGCTATAACGGTGAAGAAATACATACATTGAGAGGAAACCTGCATGCCGGGGAGTTTGCAAAACTCAAAAGTGTGTGAAGTCCGCCAATCCGCATTTGGAACGCGTGGTGGATCTTAACCTTCTCATTTACAGAACAGACTTGTGCTCAATAGTGGGCCATGATGTGTTGAGATGTTGAATGAAATTATTTAATTAATTAACACAACAAACGTCCGACGTCAGCCACGGAAGGCAAATGTCAGCGACACATTAATGTGACCTTTCCTAAAAGGTGGAAATTAAGAATGTTAATGCTTTTAGCATTAAATCCGCCTTTTGTTCCTTATATATGGTACAATAAAGAATAAATAAATGTTAGTTTTTCACTTAATTGTATTATTTTTTGTATAAATTCAATCCGTTGTAGAGTAGTGGCGTAGCAAAAACGTTGCAGCAGAGGCGGCCACACCGGGCGCACCGAAAAAAAAAATGTTTCTTTTTACTTTCAATGGGGTGACACCACCAGCTTCCGCACCGGGTGCCACCCGAGATATCTACGCCACTGTTATACAGTAGTCACATTCAGTTTCAATTGTATGCTTATATCGCTATAATTTCAAACAATTATCATCGCGTAATGTCATTGACGACTGTCGTTTGTTGCGTTTGTGGAAGGGCCCCTTTTATTCATAGAGACGCTGTATAGTATATTATTCATCTAGAACTTTTAATCCGTTACATTTAACTATTTATTTATTGATGTAGTCTTTATTGTATTCACCTTATGCTAGGAGATACAAAGGACGAACTTAATGCCTACGGGCACTCTCTACCAGCCAACCCAGTGTGACGTAGAAAAATGCGAGATAGGCGTACACTTAAATAAAATAATAAAAATATTAGAAATGGAAATTTGATAACAAAATACAAGACACAATAATATATAATCTAACAAACAATTTTACTATACATAAACATACATAAAAATATGTATACAATATAAATAAACATACAAAAATAAATACAATATACATATAAATCTACAAACTATTGTAAATAAAGAAGGAATAAAGTAACTCGACAGACTTGTGGGTCTGCGGAAATTGAGAGAAATTGCTCGCGGACTAACTTTTTAAATACAACTATACCTTGATTTAGAAAATATATCAAAGCGTTCAAAGTCCTTTGGCTCGTGTGGATCGTAAGTGATTAGTTTTTAAACAACAGTAAGCACCGTCGGTAGACGGGTGATCGTATGTGCCAAAAAAATCAGCCAAGCTTCCATGCTTAGGAGGGCACGTACGCCCATCAGCGCCTGATGTTATAATTATATGATGATCGTTAAGTCACGTCGGACGGCACAATAACTTGCCGGATTCAAGCAGCGGTGTATGAGACAACATGACCCGTGCTCAGTAGAGGGCCAATTGAAGCCGAGCCAAAATATATCGATATATCGAATATCAATTAGTAACTCGATAAAGGATGTTTGTTTGGTTCAATATATCGCGAACCGAGGCAGATGTTATTGAACTAATTTCAAATTATATTATGCAAAAAAAAACATTTTATTGCACCAATAAATTTTAACTTTACCATATAATTGCAGGTACGGATTGGAAGTTAAAAGGGCTCGTAACTGAGTATTTTAACTGGCCTAAATTAAATTAATTTCGTACTGTTAAATTGATGTACATATGTTAATATCTATTATAAACGCGAAAGTTTGTAAGTATGTATGTATGTTTGTTGCTCTTTCACAACAAAACTACTTGACGGATTTGGATGAAACTTCATAGCAATGTAGTTATACATCATAATAACATATAGGCTACAATTTGTAATGATTTTATATAATTTTGACTATGACCAAAATTGTGAACCATAAATTTTATTATATCGGTTACAAATATTTTACATCACACATTTTATCAGCACATTTTGGTATTCAGAAATATTTATAGGAACGAACCGGGTGGAAATTAAAGGACCCTAGTATAAAAATAAATGTTTATTTGTGAGTTTGTTTGTTTGGCCTTTATCTCTTAAATGGTAGGAGATAGTGATGTCTCTAGAAACTTAGTTCAGAATTATCTGAAAAAAATTTGGTACCAAAATGTTATTGATCGGACAAATATTCCTTGAAATAAACTAATACGAAAATTGTCAGAATTAGGTTTTCCGTAATGTTATCACGGACTTATTTGTAGATATTGCTGTCCTCTATAAAACTGTAGTACATCACTTTGCTCTATTGTCAATAGTTTACGCAGCGTACACGATATAAGGATATATTGCTATTTTTTTCACACGTTGCGCGTTGGGTTAAATTTTGTGTTACTTCGTGTTGAAGCTGTATAGTCAAAGCGTGCGTTTTTAAATATTTTAGTTCGTGTTAAACGACTATTTGGAACTTACTACCTTGATAGTAAAAATAATAATCTTTGGACAACTCACACACGGCCATCCGAGACCAATCTAAGCGTTAGCTTGTACTATGGTGATCAGACAACTGATAAGACATAGATAATTTTAAATACATACTTATATTGATATTTTATTATTATATTCGATATTCGAATTTTAGAACCTCTATTTTTATTCTATTAGGTACACAACTAGAAAAAAACTATATGATACGATGGGTCGATCTAGTGGTTAGAGAACCTGACTGCTACATCGAAGGTCGTGGGTTCGATTCCCACCCAGGTCAAACTGTTCTGTGATGAGCAGGAATGTCTTTTCTGTGTGTCTGGGTGTAAATATATAAGTATGTATGTATTTAAAAAATATACATGTTTGTTTATCAGTTGTCTGATCACAATAGTATAAGCTAAAGCTTAGTTTGGGTTCAGATGGCCGTGTGTGAGTTGTCCAAACATATTTATTTATTATGTTTAAAACGAATATCCCCGCAGATACTAAACATTTTAATGCAAACGGGTACTCACGATTTGCTTATTATTATCATACCGATATAGTTCCATTTATCAGCATTGCAACTCATATCGATCCCATTCCTGGGGACGAGTCTTCACAATGTGAGAGGAACAGGCCAAAGTCTGACCATGAGTGGCAGACTTCACCGTCGAGAAATTTATGGAGAACTGACCGTTCAGGTTTAATCACAACGTATTCCTTTACCGAATCAAGTGACAATTCTACTTCTAATAGACTACAAAATTATAGAACTTTATTATGGCACATTTCCGAAATGATGGTAGATTCCAAAAAAAATCGTTAAAATGTATAATCAAAATACCCACATAAAATTAATGATTTTTTTATGTGCAAAGAATTCGAACCCAAGGCCTTCCGTTCACGACCTACATTAAAATCAACAGCTTCACCTATATATCTAGTTCCATTACACATTGTTAAAACATCACTAAAAACGGAATACCCAACTCATTCAATTTAAACAGAGTTATGATTCATATTTCATAAAGAAATAAATTATTACTAAACATTATTCGTCTTTTGCGAATATTGTGTATATTAGAACTAGAGCGTGAAGGTGATTACTTGCGACGGTATTATGATTTTTATCAATTTCAGCTTAGACACCGTTCGTATTGATGTAAATCGATACTATGATCGAATAACGGTTACCGACCGCAGAGGAATATGATAGAGCGTGGTCCCGGGTACGATTCTAAGGTCGTATGTGACAGATGACTGTTTGTTCCTGGTGTTATTTGACGGGGTCGCTGATGGGGACAGGGGGCTCAAACCGTCCAGCAAGTGACTCCGGGGAAGACGGCGCTGTGTGGCTACATAGTGTCGTAGAGTAGACATACTCAGAGATGAGCCCGAATAGGGCATCGCGCTGAGGACTCCGGTCGTGTTCCTCGGACATCCCGGAGTCCTTACCGAGCGCTGAGGCAGGCCGCCGGGGGGGTTTTAGTGGGTAATATCCCACATAACCCGGTACTTCTCCCAAAGTGCCGTGCACCTTTTGAAGGTTCCCCCTAGATTAAAAAAAAAAGAAAAAAAACAAGATGGTGTAGTCGTTTGCTATTGTTACGAGTTCATTGTTATTGTTATATTATTGTGTTATAGATATACAATAAATGAGCCTTTTCATTTATTGTGGGGGACACCCGTGGACACTAGTGGCCCATTTTGTGTTGAAGCCAAAACAGACATAATATAAAATTATTTAAACATCAAAAACTCTACTCCAAATGATTTTAAATTCGATTTTTTTTATGCAAGTAACCTTAGAAGCGGTGATAGCCTAATGGTTAAGAATTCGGCCTCCTACTTGGTCCGGGTTCGAATCCCAGGGCGCACATTTCTGATTTTTCGGAGTTATGTGTGCTTCAAGCATTTAAATGTCACTCGCTATAACGGTGAAGGAAAACATCGTGAGGAAACCTGCATGCCAGGGAGTTTGCAAAA
>DWJZ01009657.1:0-10588 GCA_018249125.1 Asbolis capucinus
GTCCAGTGGTTTTTGTATGAAGCTCGAACAGACAGACAGGCAATAAATTCAAAAAATAAAATGCTTTGGTTTCTATATCGATAACAAAATCTCCCTACATCAAAACTTTCAAAAAATACTTAATGTACAGAATTGACCCATTACAGTTTTATTATTAGTACCTATAGATATAGATTTAGTGGAAGAATGGATTGGCTGGGCCTGCTACTGTTTTTTTTGTCACGGAGTCCTTTTTCCATACTCCAAAAACGTTAAAAAACTAAGTATCTTTATGGACTCCACTAGTCACGGGCGTCACAGCAGAATGAGGTCAGCATTATTTTGTACGATAAACATATTGCCTATATACAAAATCTTGCTTCCTATTCCTCCCATTTTCTATGGGAGATTAGGGGAGACTAGATAGGTAAGTACTCATAGCACCTCCAGGCCAGGATGAAGATAATGAGTTGCCTGTCGAGAAAGATATACAAAGAATAACTGGTCAGGCATACCAACAATATACCGCTTCAGGACGGATGACAATAAGAAGACCAGAAAAGTTGACTGAACGACGTGGAGAAAACAGAAGAACTGGGTTTCATGCTCAGCTGGGACACAAAGATCATTTGGTGGCTGACTCAAGAAAGAGGGTGCTGGCCAGGTAGACTAGCCTTTGATTGGGGCTGGTATAGTAGGCTGCCTCGATATGGCGAAACTTTTATTTATAACTTTAGTGAATATTCATTACAATTAAAAACCCTTACATATTTATGTTTAGCCGCGCATTAAATAAGAACAGAAAAATATATATACTTTTATATCAAGCTTATTAAATTGTACCTTAATGACTACAACAAGAAAATGAGTTTTTCGAATGTAAGATTACTTATGAAATGTACTATTTAAATTGTACTATAATCACCAACACCGATCCATTTTTTAATTAGATATCTAATATGACTTCTAGCTTCTTTTAATTCCTCGTGATCTCCTTTTGCATTAGAAAATAAATCTCTACAATGTGATGATCTTAGAATATAAATCGCAGGAGCATTGTACGAAATATCTTCTAAGATACTTAGTGCACTCCAAGGATCCAACTCACCGTTCACAAATACCACACCAGTTAGATTAGGAGATCTTCCTCCATATAAATCATTTACTTTTTTTACACCATTATTAACTCTTTCTATATTGAAACTGACACCAAAAAGAGCTGTGCATAATTTGTCATACAAGTCAATTGGTATATTTGCAGTGAACGGGTGGTTATCAGAATTAGTCGTTTGAAAATACCCAAACTCAGTACAAGTCTGATAAGTCCAGCATAATATCCAATCGTTTTCTTCTTTGTGATATTCTTTTATCATATTGTTAAAATCGTAATCATAACAATCTCGCTTCTCGTTCCAATAATGTTGATGATCATTCCATTCAACCTGCATGTCTTTTGTTTCATTAATTTTTGAGCAGTGATTTCTTATACTGTAAGTAGTACCGTACTGAGCATTACTCATAAAACTGGATGCCTTCATCAAAAAAAATAACTGTTTATTCTCTGGGTTCGATATATCAGTGTCTTCACAGATATTTTCTTCCTCTTTTAGTGTCTTAGTACCATCATCCGATTGAAATAATAACTCATATCTTTGAAATATATTCTGAATTTTTTCCAGGCACCCAGGAGTGCCGTATTGTTCGTAATCATTATTAACAACTTCAAGGTACTCATAAAAATCTGTCTTAGCTTCAACAGGACCACTGCTTGCAATAGCCGCATCTACGAGATCAGGATAAACCAATTTCATCCACGCAGCTAAATTACCCGCATAAGAACCGCCAACAACAACAACTTTAGAATTCTTGAATAAAATACTTTTCTTGATATTTTTCAATAACTTCGCATTATCGGCAAGAGCTTGCGTAGAACTCAAATACTTCATTTCTCCTAGATTTGATCTGTTTACAGGTTGACTCTTGCCATAGTATCTATGTTCTGACATAAACATTGCACCATTTGTCTCTTTTGCCAGATCATATACTACACCAGTTGCAAGAAACCCTGGTTCTGCTGGAGATTCACCGCCCATAAACAAATACACGGGGCCATTTGGTCGCCAGTAATCCAATCTTTCGTAATACCTCATTTTCCATGTACGAGTTTCGTTGTTATCGTAATGATCCAGATCCTGCTCTATCCATCTAGTGAAGATGGGGGCACCTCCAAGTACGGCTATAGATTTAAATTCTTGCACCAAGCGACGATAGCCGTTGTTTATGCCAAAAAAATCAAAACTTTGTACTACTATCAAATTTAATACACATAATAAAGTATTAATCTTGAAATACATGGTCGATGTACAACACACAATGTCTCTGTTATTTGATTGTAAGGGTACTAAATGGATACTGAATAACGATAACCATATTTATAGTGAAGGCAAAACATTATATGCAGTGTAATCGAGGGCACGATGTGGAAAAATATGGTGGTAAATTCTTGCATTTTTTATTATAATTAGTCCTTAGTCAAGTAGAATCGGCTACTGTGTAAACTCGTCATTAAATCGTATTTCATCGAGATAAAATTATGGCCAACTCACTAGATGTGCCATGTAGTTTCACTCGCGTAAATTTGAGGAAAATTGCTCGCCTCGTTGGTCGAATGATCGCATGCGCAACTTTTTTTGATATGTGATAAACAGGCCAACGAGCAGACTGTCACCTGATGGTATGTGACACCAGACTGAGGTGTTACTAACGCGATGCCTCCAGGTAGGCCAGCGTGGGATTGAGGTTTGTATTCTAAGCTCCCCCAATACGGGTAGAAACTGGCGTTTTGTTGCTAGTTATTTTAAAACACAATTTTCCTTTAATTAAATTTTCATTAATTTAATTTTCCTTTAATTTTCCTTTAATTTAATTGGAAGCAAATGTTGACAGATATAATTTTGTTGAAGAAGTATTTATGACAAATAACGGATTTATTGGAATGAGGATTTATATCATGTATATAAATCTATCTTCGCAAATTATTTTAAAACAATTTTGATTACCACGAAAAAACTTATAATGAGTCAACCTTAAAACAAATGCTATTGCGGGCTCATTTTTAGAACTTTGAATGGCGATCAACTTCTACAAGTTTTTTCCCGTTTTTGTAAGATTTGTTTTTATTGCTCAGTTCCTATCGACTGTAGTATGATGCTTATAGACTTCCTCGGTAAATGGACAATCCAACACAAACAGAATTTTCCAATTTGAACCAGTATTCACCTTTATAATATTAGGATAGAAAACTATAATAGTCAGTAATTCTCTTTATTTGACGTACACCATATCGTATAAGCTAATATGTATATAAGAAGTCGTAGTTAAAATTGTATGTTCTTCAAATTGGGAACTGGGTGATAAGAAACATGCAATATTTGATTACAGCCAGACACTGGGACAGTTGACATAGATAAAAAGTTATTTAAAAAAAAAACAATCCTTGGTCATTATCAGTGGATGGAAGGGGCCAGGTACCCGTATAATACTTTCTGTTATTGCGGGATTCCCCGGCGAAAGCGAAAGAAATGTTTATTCTAATTTAATGCAAGCATTTTTATTTCTTTTTTGCGAAAGCTTGACTTCTACTAAATTCGAACTAAATTCGATAGGCCCCACCAAGGCACACTACGCCACTGTACCTACTGCTCCCTAAAAGTCCTTGAAATGACAGTAAACACCATAATAAAGGACCCTGTCTTCTGAACTAAAACCATAGGTCCATATAATACTGATTACGTATTCTTTGATTATGGCGTGACGTCATACCATCACCATAGTAACAAGTAAACAACAATGGTAGTGCGCGTGAACGACAACTAGGCTAAAATTATTTTGTTGTATTTTAATTAGGAGGGAAATAGCAAGGGTAATATGGATTTTTCTGAAGGCAGTAGTGCAGAGAGGTCAGGTGGTAGTAGACGGCCAGACGCGCCTCGACCGGTGTCCAGGCGGGGCTTCCGCGAGTATACTAACAGTGGGTCTGCTCTATCCAGGTATGTTCCTTCTATCTTTGAGAACATACTCAAAATTGCCACTTTATTTAACCCACGAAGATCAATTTACTTATACCGTAAATGAATAATTATTGTTGAGTGCTTGTATCAAATATTTAAAATTCTCCATTCAGCAATGATAATAAATACTTATAGAGGCAGGTCTCGCCAACGCGCTTTGCGTGAAGAGACAAGTTGTTGCCAATTGAATCGAATCTACCCAGCTACGCTTTACCATCGACAATTTATCGCCACGTACCATTAGGTGGGATCGTAGTCGAACGCTAACTTATCTAATGAAAAAAAACCGATGTCTTCAGTACCTATGTGTCAAGAAGAAGCGAAATAAATATTTATTTTTAAAACTAAAAATGTTCAACACGGGGAAAAGCTAGCAATAATGTAACATTAGGGTTAAAAAAACACCACTGATATGTTCTTGGAATAAGATGCATTCATAATTCAAACATGTACCTACTTAATAAGATAATGACTACTGGATATAGGTGGTTAAAGACGCCCAAAAACATCAAAATGCATCTTCGACGACTTACAGAACAGAAAATAGGAGAAGACTCGTTTTCATTTTTAAGCTATTAGCTCTTCCCGATTTACAGGAGCGGTACAATGAGGCCCACTTCGGCATACAGGGGTGGTACTGCCTCTCGGCTTTCTACTGCCGGTTTTGGCCCTGCTCCGCCCACTGCTGGCCGTCAAACCACAGCGATGACTGGATTCTCAATGGTAAGTAAGTCATAACGAAATTTTCAAGGTCTTAACTTAGAGTTGAGGTAAGGTGATTCCAATCTTCCCTTTTAACTGTAAGGAGTTGGACGAAATATTGAAATTCGGAAACATTTTGAGTAAATACGTTACGGATTGACAGCAACAGCTGATCTTTAACTTAGTTTTTTTGCATAACTAATACCTCAAATACCTACATATTTTCTCTTTTGTACATGAGGTAGAGGCTGTAAATGATTCTAGTTGTTTATTCTGAAACTTTTTACCTCATTAAACGTGATATTTACCTTGTTACCATATCATACTAAAATTAGGCAGTAAAATACTTTTATATCTTTTTATATTTCAGATTGATCGTCCTATAACCCAGCAAGGAATATCAGGACTTCGTACAGGCACTGCGCGTGGTTTTCGCACTCGTCAGCTGCAAGACAAAAGATATTGGGAAGAGCTGATGCAAGTTAAAGTGAGAGAAATGAAAGCGGAAATCGCTAGACTAAGCGAACAGGCTGAGGCTGGAGAGCGGGAGAAATCAGCGAAAAAGCATTACGAGAAAAGAGTGAGGGAGCTCGCGCAAGAGCTGACAGGTAGATGAATTTTTATTTAACCTTGAATTATGGTACGACATTTGAGTCACAATAACTTCTTACTCTTGGATTTTCTACTTACTCTTCCATAACGACTTAGGTTGTAGTAGTTTATTTTAAAATGTTCTCTTTTCTTTTCAGAAGCGGTTGGTTTATGCTAATTGTATCTATAGATAATAATTAGAAATCTTTATCTTTAAGTAAATACAGCCTCATATCGCAGCGTTTTTATTAACTGTATATTTATCTCTGTAATCCAGTTCTACTTAACATATTAATATCTAGTGTTTTATTTTTCGCATCTCTTAGATTTACAAGGTCGACTAGCAGACTACAATACTGCGATTCGCATCGTAAATGGTGAAGCAACAAAACAGTCTGTGGAAGAGCAAACTAAGGAGCTGGAAGCTAGCAACAAGAAACTTCAAGAGGAAGTTGAACTGGTGTTCTTAGAGAAACAAAGAAAGGAGAATCAATTGAGACAGCTAAGGGAACAAATGGATAAGGTATGGATTAAAAAACAATTAAAATTTTTACTAGTGGAAAATGTATCAGTTCTAATGTAAAGAACATCTGTATTGTACTGTGTATACATGTGCCATTAGTCCAGAAGGTATTGTAATCGTACACAGTAATTTAACTAAATTATTTCTAATGGCTTTAAAAGCATTTGTCAATAGAAGCCTTACAAGGTACCAGGCCATTTTTTTACACTGATTTTTTTAAAAATATCGATATTAAATAAATTTCATTTGCGTCTGTATGAACAAAATAAACTAACCTCATAATTAAATATAGGAACAATCAACAATATCGAAATTGTTAGCTGAAATGACACCAGAACAAAAAGATCAATATAGCCAACTAGAGGGTACTGCTGCAGCATTAAGAGAAGAAGTGGAACAAGCTAGAAGCCAAATTGAATTGTTTAACAGAGAGAAAAATGAATACACCAAAGAAATATCTGGATCACAGGTACCTTTCCTACTCTTCTTTAAGAATATCTCTGAAAAGTATTTTTTGATTTCTATCCAAAATATAAAGTTGCCTTAGCTCACAGTCTAATTTTAACTCTCAGCTATTAATAAGTTTTGTAATGATTCTCTGCGTTCCAAGTTATAATCGAATTTTGTTTATTATTATGGTATGTAATATTTGAAAATTCTCAGGTAAAAATGCATCTATTGGAGCTCCATCGAAGGCTTGCAGAGGTTGAAGAGAAGCGTGATAATTTAAAAAATGAAATCAGCAATCGTTTAGACCCTCAGGAGGAGAGAGAAAAATTGTTGCTGCAGGTAATCTATTAATAATTATTATTTTATACTAAATATAAAAACTATTTTATTCTCCTCCAATTATTTTAGTTTATATTTAGATAGATAAATATGGAATACTACATCACATATAAGAAATTTTAACCAGCTGAAAATAATCGATTGTAATTTCACACTTATTCATTTGTTCTCTGGCATTCTTGCCTCTTTTACTTCTCTTATTGAATACCTATTCCAAAGAGTCTGTAGTATATTATGCACCTCAAATCTCTTATGGAACTCCCACTATCACTGTATCTAACTCCAATAATCTTATTATGTATTTTCCAGGTTCGTGAGGATAATGCTGCAATAGCTTCATTAGATAGCAATGCTGCCAGCTTAAAAGAACAGATACGAAAAGTAAAAGAATTGATTGAGCAAGCAGAACAGGTTATAATTTTTTTTTAATATTTTTCCCAATATTCCTTGCTAACTTTCAAATATTAGAGAAAGTCGAATTACAATTTAAAGTTTGATCATTTTTGTAAACTGAAGAAATCATAATAGGGAAAGAACAATTTAAAACTCCTCTCAAAGTCCGAATGCCAAAACGGTTCATCAAAAAAATTACCTTTTTTATAAAGGAGGACGAGGTTTTAAGGCCAACCTTGCACCAATGAATGTCGTGGTCTTATTATCTATTAACCCATCTGCTTTTTCAAGTTTTAAGACTAAAAAATTGAATCTAAAGTTCGATGAGGTTAAGGCTTCCGTTTAAAAACTTTAAATTGTTTTAATAAATAAATACTTTATATTAAATGAATGTGTTGCAGATAATTCTAACTTGTCTACAATAAAATTAAGTTATATTTTGATATAGGTAATGATTTATTTTTATCAGGATTTAGAAGAGGGCAATTCAGAACGCCACCAAAAATACCGTGAATTGAAGAAGAGAGAAGAAACAATGGATTCTTTCTTGTCGACTTACGAAGAAAACCTCAAAAAGGAACAGGAAAAGATAGAGCAGCTAGAGAAAGATATAATATTTGCTTTAGAACACAGCAGTGCAAACATTGATCAGGACTTGAGTGAAATAGACTCTCTAAAGCAACGCGATGGTTATGCGTCCTCGTATGATGACAGCAAAAAAACTGTAGAAACGTTAATGAAAGACTATGAGAGGTTTCAAGCTAATTTAAAAAAGGTAAAGAAAAAACTAGGGAGTACGAGTTTTGATTTCTTATAAACCCTATTCTAGAATCGCCTACAAAATTGCGTACAAAATAGAAATAATACAAAATAAAGAAGGGCTGAAGAAAAAAGGGTTGCCAGTCCCAATTTCTTCAGCAGGCGTATTGACAACTGTTAACTTATTTTGACCTTTATTTATATAGAGGCAAAGTTTACTTTATTGGTTACTTTGAATCAATCGATGTTTAGATTACGTAGGTTATCTATACGCTAATGAATATGTACTCGTAGCCCCTATCTTAAAACAATTATGAATACAAACAGATACAATGTTAACAAAATCCTTGGTAATGGGAGTGTTTTACCTATAAAACTGCCGCGATATTTATTTCAGAACTGTATATTATTGATCATATTAAGCTTTTGTTTAAACCCATACATGACGACTTACGAGTCGACATATTCAGATGGTGGGGAATTAGATCGGCCCTCCATCACAACCGATCTGTCTCGTAGCGTAGTACTCTCTTATTACTATTGTACTCGTAGATACCTATATAACTAATTTCATTAAATTTTCAATGTATACAGGCTGAGGCCACGCGTGAACGTCTTGCAACAGAACTGCACACGTTGCCGGAGAAAACACATGCTATGAAGGAGGAATTGATTACATTGTCAGATCTGGACAAATTAAGAGTTGAAGGTACCTAATATTATCCTCAGATATCTAACCGTAACACAAAAATCCTTTGGTGGCAGGATCTAACAAGAAGGTAGCCTCTTGTTCACTGTAGCTCTCAATTAACGCTTTCTCCCTCGGAAAATAAGTTATTGTGCCTCATCACCACTCACCATTAGGTGGGATATCAGTCAAGCGCTAGTTAACTTATTATTATTGTAAAAAAACCATTTACCGGGCGTCTTTATTGCGCGTAACGTCTTAATTATGGAGTTCTGCCCTACCTCCACAAGTCACTTCTCTTTAACGGTGTAGCCGATAGCTTTCGTTACCATTTATACTATTTAATATGCAAAATATTGTAGACTTGTTATAAATATTTGAAGTCTTGTTAATATTTACTTGCGATTTAATAAGGCGACAAAAAAAGTCAAAATCCCTTGCAAATAATCTAATTAAAAATATAATTGTGGTACTAAACGTAAATGGTACTTAATTTTAAGGTGAAGAACAGAAAAAGGCTCTGGAAATTGAACTGCGTTTACTCAAAGAAAAGTTGACTCCAACGGAAAGTGCTGTGGTCGAAGCTTCCAAAAAGCTTAAGACATTACAGGTAGGTAATATCTCTTTGGGGTTATGGGCGGCTAGACTGGGAGCTCTAACCGCCCAATAGCAGCCACGGAAAGGACGTCGGACGCCGCATACCGTCGTAAACTGAGTTGACCAGGTGCGGACTTTGGGTCCCTCTCGGAAGGAGCCCGACATTGGATACCGTTCTTGGAGGACTCCGGTTGCGTTCCATTAGAGATCTCGGAGCCCTCCACGTAGCGCTGAGGAAGGCCACAGGGGGGGGTTTAGTGGGTAAAAATCCCACATAACCCATGTCGCTCCCACGGCACCGGGTACCTTTGGCAGGTTTCGCCCTCGATAACAAAAAAAAAAGATAATATCTCGTTCTTACCCCGGCGGCTTGCGTAGATCTTAAATGATCAACCAAGGGAAACAAGAGTAAGTGGATGGGTGACTGTTAGTGGCAAAACATCTTAAGAGCTCACGTGTTTCGGAGGATGTGTAAAGTCATCTGAACAAAGTTGCTATAGACATTGGTATCCTATCAACTCAGTCTATAAAGGACAAACAAACAAACTCACACAAAACTCAAAAAAACACAATATTATCTTAGTTTTGTTATATGTTATTTGTGTTGTGTGTTAGCCTAGTACTTTTTTTTCTTCCTTTAGCAAAGAGAGATTGCTCACCAGAGGAATAAGTATTTATATTATTTAAAAAAGGAAGCATTTCATCGGACGGTTTTTCATTATGCACGATATAGTAACAGGTATCTACTATACCTTCTAATAGGACCTACTTATACCTAAGTGAATTTTTGTATCTTATAAACCAAGGATGCTTAATCCCACGCAATAGATTTATAATAGCGCACAAGCAAGTTTCTAGAACTTTCTGTACTACACACGTCGTAAGAGTAAACTAGGAAATGTCCGTGGCCCGCGGTAAATAAATGTTTCCTCATGAGCCGACTGAAAAGGAAGTTGAACAGCTTTGTTATGTAATGTTTTAAATTCCAGACAAGTTTAGACGGTAACGAAATGTACGCCAAACTAAATAGCCTGGAGGAGCAGCTCACTCAGTTGGAGGACAGAAAGACTGTGTTGGAAGAAGATATCGCCTCTATAACAGTGAGAGCTGATTACGAACCTATCAAGAAACAGGCGATGGATGAACTAGCGGCTTTAAACAAGAAGATTATTGAGGATTTGAATAGTGTTAAGGCATATTAATATTTCTTTACATACATTTTTTATTTGGAATTTTTTTTGGTGAAATTGTTTAGAAAGTAATAAAGAATTGAATGCCTACTTTTTTGTTTACTATGAAAACTCCTCAATACATAACTCGATATACGATATAAATTTCTGTATCCAACAAAATGGAGCTCATTTCGAGCAACTGAGTAGTTAGGTTACCATTTGTTTCGTTTAATTAAAAAAGTTTTGATTTCATGGTTTTCCTTGTTTAATTTACCACGTTTGTTAGAGATGTGATCCTTATGATTGACCCTATCCATCGATGCCG
>DWJZ01009658.1:0-10587 GCA_018249125.1 Asbolis capucinus
AAGCGTAATAAAATTGCGTCATATGATTTTAAAAATAATAACAATTGACACTTTAATTTTTTTATGCATTTTATAGAATATCGGTCAGATGCACGAGGAGAGGAGTCACTTGATAAAAAGTAAATACGGTCCACGAATATCCACGAACATCATCCAAATCTAGGGCTACACCAAATTGAAACCAAGAAGAAATGTAACCATTAAAATATTAATCAAACACCATCAACACAGGGTTTCATTACAGGTACAGAAGAATGAAAAGGAGAATGATTGAAATAAAAAAATAAGACGGAAGGAGAACAACATCAAATGTTTTCGACGTATTGTCGAATCTTTCTTCCCTCATTCTATTAATTATTAATAAAAATGGAGGTACAAATAAGAGTTTTGTTAGTCTTATCCATGCTATGATGTCACGAGATCCGATTAGCACAGCAGCTGGCACACTGAACCACATATATGTATCTGAGTGATAACTGGGAGAGATTACACTTGTTTTTACCACACAATCACCAGTTTTCATCGATTTTATTCTATGAGCCTGTACGACCTTGTTGTTATACGTTATAACTGCTTGGACATAGCAGATAAATACAGGCATTGTAGAAGCAGAGAAAATGTTTTTACATAAATATTTGCCTATAAACATTCCGTGTAAATAGATAATTTAAAAAATCTTTAGTTTATGTCACTGAGAATTTCTTTTCCTTAATTATTTCCAATCTTAACATAAACATTAAATTTATATTAACTTGTTATATGTAAAAAAAACATTGAAACTTTAATTTAAAATTACTATGTGTAAGCGATACTTAAATTTTTTTCATATATCCTTGAAAAATCTCTCATTTATGGAAAATATAAAAATTGGCCATACTAACTAAATAACCAGAAATTAAAGGGAAATCACTAAATTGCAAACAAATATTATGAAGTAAGAAAATATCTTAACACCCAAAAAATATTTAGAATTATAGTTTTACAAAATATTGATGTGAACAACTTATTTAATTCTGACAACCTACAT
This sequence comes from Asbolis capucinus, assembly GCA_018249125.1. NCBI lineage: Eukaryota > Metazoa > Arthropoda > Insecta > Lepidoptera > Hesperiidae > Asbolis > Asbolis capucinus. The sequence goes on from DWJZ01009658.1 coordinate 1,028, forward strand.
TACGTTATTAAACTTGTCGAAATGTCAATTTCGGGGTAGAGCAAGGAGGGGAAGTTGTTCCCATATGGAATCCGGATTTATATCCGCTACTATAGCTCTATGAGACAAAAAAGTACACATTTTACTTAATATTATGCCATACATAAAAAAAAAGTCGGGGTCCGACCCAGGTGGAACCAACCTAGCTCTCCCCTGGGTCAAAAGCTGGTTACACCTATAATCTCAAATTGTACTATCTGAATATTTGAACCAATTCTGAGTTAAAGATGTTAGCTCCTGTATGTCAGTTGACTACAGTTACTTCGCATACAACTGGCTTCGTATTTACCAACAATAGGTTACAGCCGTTGCGTCATCACTATGAAACGGTTCAATAATCCGCTGTTACTCATTCACACACATACAGTATCACTCGGACCGATAAAGAACGGACTTGAAAATGGACTCATAAATAATTGTACTAATATTACAAATGAGAAAGTTTACGAGATGGGATAGATGTTTGTTACTCTTTCAAGTAAAAACTACTGAATGAATCTGAATGAAATTTGACATAGATAGAGGAATAACACAGGCTGAATTTAATCAACTCTGCAGGCGTGTTTTTTCGTGATGCCTTTCTATCCTTCCTTCTAGGCCAGCAACACATCAAAAGTAATAATTTCTTTGATGTTTGTAGTGAGAACGCCTTTCTTTATAAGGGTGGTCTGCTCGTTTGTGGGCTATTTCCATAAAAAAACAGTTAATAAATATCTCAATTCTCCATATCAAAAGCGGTTACAATTTTCATGATGGTTTTACTAATAGATCCACGGAACTTCTACCAACTGACCATCTGCTCGTTTTCCAGCATTTAACATCAAAATTTTTTATGCATAAGGTAAACTCATCGACTACAAATTATATACCTATTAGAGCGAACTTTAGAACGCATTAGGACAATCGACCTTTGATTAAATATTGTTCATGTTATACCGACCAATTGTAAAACATAACATGCCGCAATTTTGGTTATACTGACCAATTGTAAAGCATAACATGCCGCAATTTTGGTTATACTGACCAATTGTAAAGCATAACATGCCGCAATTTTGGTTATACTGTCCAATTCTAAAGCATAACATGCCGCAATTTTGGATCGACCAATCGCGGCGCGTTATTTTGACCAATCCAGTCTCTCACTCTTTTGTGTTTTGACATATTTTTGGCAGCAGAATAAGGCGTTTTACGGTAGATTTATAAAAATAAAACAAATAAAATTGCATTATATTTTGACGTCAAGTACTCACTACTTCAATGGTATTTCTTTACATTCAATTTCTTTATTGTTTATATTTCATAATTACAAGAACTTTGACTAAATATTATAATTAATAAAAAAAAAATTTCTTTAATAATAAAAATATTTAAATTTCTCTGTCCATTATTTACTGACGCAGTATGTAGGTACATACATTACGGTACCAAATAGCATTTGAAACGGTTAGTTTGAGTAACCTAATTCGATACGATTATTTACTTACTGTTCCAAAACCAACCTTACCCTAAGGCGATACGACACAAGTCACAATAACCGAAGCCACAGGTTCGGGTTTACTGTTACGTAAGACAAATTTAAGGTCACTAGGGTTGCATAACTTGTACATTACTGTGAGAGCTACAAGTCTTGTTAGGTCTTTGGGAGTGTGTTGCGTTCCCCCGAAATGACCTTCGGTGCCCAACTGCGGGGGACGGGGGGAAGGTCTTAATAACTGGTCAGGTATAGGTTGGTTAATTTAGAACGTCGATTTTGAAACGTTAACGTGTTCTCTATGATTTATTGGCACATCTCGTTGCAGTCAAGCGTGTTACGGGCCATACGCTTAACGAGCAGACGGCAATGATGGTTTTAGTTCATTTTATAGCAGGTGGAGGATCATTAAGTTTATTATTATCGATTTTAGATTAAAAACTAAAAAAAGTAAAATTTAACTAAACATTACTATAAAATATATGTAGTATACAGGTTATATATCAGAAAAATGTTTTATCAAATGGTTTGGGTGTGTCTAGTATATATTGTAAGCCCGTGTAATATATATTGTAAGACGGTTTTTTAATTTTTTTTTAAATCAGAAACTTAAATTGCCTCTCTGAATAAATATTGTATTAATAAAATTTAAGTTTGATTACCTTGAAATATCATTGAATGTGTTCCCATAGGTATTTGTTGAGTACCATCCACTTATCGCTTTAGCCAATAACTATCAATTGGGATATCATCATCATCTCAACTCATCACGGCTTACTATTCTATACGGGTCTCTTCTCTAAATCAGAAGGTTAAGGCTATAGTCCACCACGCTAGCCATATGCGGATTGGCAGGCTTCACACACCTCTGAATCTTTCAAACTCCCCGGCATGCAGGTTTCCTCACGATGTTTTCCTTCACCGTTATAGCGAGTTACATTTAAATGCTTAAAACGCACATACACTCCGAAAAGTCAGAAGTCCGCGTCCTTGAATTGGAACACGGATCCCCCGAGTAGGAGGCCGAATTTTTAACCACTAGGGATTAAAAAAGTCGACTTCAAAGTACATCGACCAATAATGAAAACTCTAACATGAATTTAATTACATTAAACATGAATATTTAAGATAACTGTAAAAAGGTAGTCCCTGTGATGCAGCACCCAAAATATGCGCTTTCTAGCACAAACTATTAGTAATAATATATGAACATCTTCATCTTATTCTGATTCGAATAAATAAAAATCTATCAAACTAAATGTAAAAAACTCAATAACATAAATTGTGAAAATTAGCAATTTACCAGATACCGCTCAAATACATATAAAAGGAACCGCACGCCAAGTACCTTTCTGTTAAAAGAATTATCAAACCACTCAGTAAAAGTATTGAGTTGACACACATAAAAGCCAATCGAATCAAACCTCCTCCTTTTTTTGAAGTAAGTTAAAAATAATCACGAAAAAATCTGGAAGTAATCACAGTGTAACCCTCATAATGTCACAATGTAACCCTCACAATGTCACAATATAACCCTCACAATGTCACAATATAATCCTCATAATGTCACAATATAACCCTCACAATGTCACAATATAATCCTTTTTAAATCTAGCAGATTCCAGGGTCATGAAAATCATTCAATATCTCAATATCTCAAAACATTTGTAATGTTTTTTAAGTTCATTCAGTAAACTGGTTGTGACTGACCTGAACTAAAAACCTTGGCTCACATGAAACTGGATCGCTGGTGATGCAACAGATTGCATCACCCCTTTCTTGCAGATTGACCGAAAGATCTACGACCTAGTTCACCTCTCGGGCGACCCAGCGTTACCAGCGCAGCGTACTGATTGTGAGGAAATTTAAAAGTTCTCACTATTATGTGTACTTACAAATACGAGGAACAAAGGGTACTCACGATTTTGAGCTATAGTATTCTGCTGATTCAGAGCATTAAAAGGCACTCACAGATTTGAACTTTAACAGATATTGCCCATTTTAGGATAGAAGGGTACTCACGTAATTTTGCCACAACGAGTATTCACTATTTCAAGATATAGGAGTCGTCACGCGATTTTGAGCCATAACAAGTACTCACGACGTTTAGCTAAAACAGGTAACTACTCATGTTTTAGAGCCATAACGGGTACTTACGATTTTGGTTTATAACGTGTACTCACGATTTTAAGCAACAACGGGATTTGAACAATTATCCTCTACAATACCTCAAATTTGTATACTGTGGATGTATTCCACACTTGGAAAAATTGTGTAGTAAAGCAATTCAAGTATAGGTTTCCCTAAAGAATCCTAGTAAGTTGTTATAAGACCCGTCTTTATTCAGTCAGTATGACGCATTTGTTATTTTCAGTCGGTTATTCAAGAAGTTACTGTTATGTCACTGTTACACTAAGGCAGGTTACAATCTATTGAAATGTAACTCGACTGCATATCGAGGTCAGAAATGGATAAATAAAAATCTTGAAGCAATATTATTATTAGGAATATACTTGTTTGTTTTAATATCATTATGCGCTAATTCTGACTGTGACTCTGTACTCGATGCAAAATATATATATTTTTTTTCATACACAATTTACTATGTAGTTAGTATTCAGATTGAATTTGCACAAAATTATACGTGAAAAATATAAATTATTATGTTTTTTAGCAATTTTTATAGCTTGAATTTTGCGAATTTCTCACTAATTATCATCATATTCAAGACAGTTTTCTTAAAACCTTAGAAATATACACTAAAACCTTTCTCGGAAATTGCTCTATCCCCTGGCGAAAATTACATGAAAATCCGTTCAGTAAATTTTGAGTTTATTGTGAACAAACAGACAGACGCTGTGAGGATACTATCCTACGCGATCCTATGTAAACGCGAAAGCTTGTAATTATGGATGGATACGGAAATGTTTGTTACTCTTTCACAAAAAAAATACTTGACCGATTAGGTTGAAACTTTGAAAATATAACACATTATACATCTAAATAACGTATAGGCTACAATTTGTAATGATTTTGTATAATTTTGGTCATAATATAACTAACTATACATGTCAATTAAGTCGGAAAAAATCTGCCCTCTGAGAGCTATCTTGGCATACGCTGCCTGAACCATTGAAGTTACACAAAGATTGTATGTATTTTGTAACAAAGATTATAACAAAAATTGTGAACCATAAATTTCATTCAATCGGATACTGTTGTTCAATATAGAAATATTTATAGGAACGCACCTGTAATAAATTATAAACACGACGCGAGCAACGCCGAGGGGGGACCCTAGTATTATAATATGAAAGAATGTGGCAGCTATCCTGTCTCAAAACTACCCTATAAAAATTCTCATCTGCTTAAAGGTCCACAGTCATCTAACGGCCAAGTCATTAAATGGCTATATGCCAAATATTATTCTACAATATAAAATTATGTTTGTATGTTTTTGTATTCGTATGTTCATATGCACAAGTGATAAAATTTGTCATAAAAAGTTAATTAAAATGGTACAGATATGGACCTTGAAAAAAATAGGCTACTGTTTATGGCGAAAAAAAAGTTTGAAGGTTTTATAAGAGAGAATGAAACTTTGTATGGAAGATTGTTATCGTCGAAATTAACTTTATATATATGCACTTCATCATAAATAAACATTTGTTTGGGGTGGCAATGGGGATGGGGCTTGGGGATGAGAACTTTTCCACGCCGACGCCACGGGAAAAGCTAGTAAAATAACAAAAACAAGCGAACATACTATTTGATAATTTTTCTCAGATCTAACATTAATCTAATTTCAAATGTCCTTAGTTATTTAAAAAGTCAATAAACTAAAGAGAAAGAGGGAAATGATACAAGGACAGACAGACTATATCAGTTTGTCTCTTTATTTATAAACGAAAACTAGGTACATTCAGTATTTTAAACGCAAGCACTTTGCTAAAGAAAATAACATTATTTTGCTTTACATTGTCTCAGGAGTACAGACGATTCTTCAGCAATTTTTCGTTCTATAAATTAGTGCTCGACCACGAACCTGCCTGATGGTAAGCAGCGGTCTTAGATCGTAAAGCACACTCATTAAGTAAGAGCCTATTCGCTTGAATTTTAATCTAACGAGAAAACCAACGCGGGCAACTTATTCCAGTCCTTTGCGGTACGTATGAGGAAAGGAGACAGAAAGCATGACGTTTTCGTACTGGCGCAATGTCTACGACAAAGGGGTGGGTACCCGTTGAGCGTCGCCTCGTTCGATAGTTCCACAAAGGGGACAGTTTATTGGGTCAAGGAATTAATTTTATTTAAAAAAAAATGCAATTACTTTTATTTTTTTGGAAATGTTGAAAAAATACGATTTCGAACTGTTTTTCTTAAAACAAACAGGTAACTTAGATTATTACTTTTGAATATTTATCTTTTTATAATTTACATATATTATGTGTAGATATTAACTATTGTTTCAGTCCTCTATAGGATTTAGTTATAATGTTTTACGCTAGATGGCGGTACTAATACAAATATTTCGGTACTAAATACTTGGTTACAGTAATGATGAAACAAAGGTCAAAGTCGTGTTGGGAGAAAAAAGTGACGTTGTATCCTAAAAAAGATTATTACGTAATAAGATAAATAGTACGATAATTCTATACATGGATGAAGAATATCGACATATTTGACCTTTGGCAACGTAGTGTAAATTATTCCATTACGGCATCTCGAGCCCATAAAATTCCATGTACTTTTGTCTAGTTGGAAGAGTAGGAAAAATCTCTTGATGATAAGTATCACCGGTGAAAGACGTAGCTTGTATCGATAACTCCTATGTATGAAGGCCAATCAGCATTGGAGCAGCGTGGTGGATGCTCTGGACCTCTTCAGTATGACGAGAGACCCGTGTTCAGTTTACGCCATCGAAGGGTTGAAGCCATAAGAGCCGTAGTGCAAAATTATAACTGTTTAACACAGACTTTAAAAGTTTCAATATGATATTTCGTACATGTTACAACTGAAGCTTATGAAATTTTACATAGTTACTATTTTACAAAGCACTATGTATTTTTTTCAGTGCAAGTCCTTAATTTATAGTAAAAAGAAGTGATAAAGATAAAAAGTAAAAATTTTCAAATTTTTACTTTGGTCCTTATAAATAAATATCTTTGGACAACTCACACACGGCTATCTGAGGTCAAACTAAGCGTTAGCTTGTACATTGATATTTACATCCAGACACACAACAAACATTCCTGCTCAACACAGAAAAGTTTGACCAAGAAAATCTCGTGACTGAGGAGGCCTAGAGCATAGTACATCACGCTTCTCCAGTGTGGTAGAAATGTTTAGGAGCCAATCCAGTGATGAAAATTTTTATGTGACCTGAAGGCATATGATACAATACCAACCGGCACCTGAATACTTGCCCACCGAAGCACGGAAGCGGTCATGAAATTTTTACCACTAGCAGCCACCCATTCTCCAAAGATCACGCCCGTTGTTGCTAAACTTTGGCAACAGTTACAACCGACACAAGCCGTCATGATTTATCGACCAATAACAGTTCTATAATTTGACATAGAACCAATCACGCTGCATTATTTTGAGGCACCCCCGCCTCACCTCACCGTTTTGAATGAATTGTCTGATAATAGAAAGTAACAACACAGTTTGTATGGTAAAAATTTTAATTTTGCAGCAAGCTAATAAAGCAAGTTATGTCAAAAATTCTGTAACAATAAAATAAAAAAAACGGCCAAGTACGTGTCGCGTCACGCACAATGTTGAGTTCCGTAGTTATCGATGTAACTCTTTATCCCGTTAAGCCTATCCATCCGAACTTCAATCAATAATACAATCAGATATCGGATCAGCGACAAATATGTGTCTTGCTAAATTTCAAAATGTCAATCAGCCAACAAATAAACACATTTTACAATGTCGCAATGTGTATTCAAATTATTTGCTACAACCAAGTGTACCTAGTTCGTGTATTAAGTATGAACGTAAAATGTTTTTTCTTAGTTTGATGGTCATTCCCCGAAGATGTGCATATTCATACGGATAGTATATTTTATTACATTTCTATTAGAGCTGACATCTAGAGTATTTTTGATCGAGGTATCTGAAATAAATTTCTTTCAAATTTTTTTACCGTTTACTTTGTAGAGTCATATGATTATATCTCTATGACGGACAAAGATGACAAAACTATAAAGATTCCCAACTTTTATGGAACCCTAAAACCTGACCACATTACCATTTCGTAGTTAGTACGAATCGGCTAACTCGTTTCCAGTAACAGTTATCGTGGCCAGGTTACTCAATCTATCGATAAATATAATCTGAACCGCCATGATGTAACTACACTATATGTGCCAGGGTCGGACTTCAACAGATTGATAGTCTGCTAATGGATGTCTGTTTGTTTATCTTTATTTTTGTTGTAATACACTTTCTTATCTTTTGTTTATGGGTTAAAGAAAGGTTTGTTAAATTACACTTTTGTATTTGTGAACTGATTTCGATGAAACAATCAAATTAAAATTATTTATTTTGTCTTAGGAACGTAAAGCTAGTTTGTTTAAAAATACATATAAATATTTATACAAAAATTATAGAATATAAAAATTTGTTAGCAAGATTTTTCTACCGAATTAAGAACAAAAATGATATGAAGTGAAACAAGACGAAGTTCAAAATGGAAAGACGAGGTGAGCGACGGAACGAAGAGACGACGAATAGAAGAGAAAAAAGGAAGACAGGAGTGTAGAGGAGAGAGACAAAGTCATAAGGTGAAGACGATACGAGAAAAAGTTTTATTAATGTTAGGCTGGCTACAACTCTACTATCTAGAATACATAGATAACTATGTTATAATTAAAAAAATAAACGTTTAAAAACAGAATCACATTTTGTCAAAATAGCATTACAGAAGATGATTCTGAACGATTTGTATATATTATAATTTCCCATAAAAGGCAACAAACTACCTTCATATTACATCAAACTTTTAAACTGTATCTTTAATCATTAGCCAACGAAAGTCCAACGACCTTGACTATCGCCGTGCGTTCCCAAACATTTGTGTAACCATCTCACAATAGCCAACATTGCAAAACGACGTGTCAAAAGCAAAAAACGGGTTGCGCTACCAACCTTGACACGTTACGTCAAGCATCAGCCAAGGTGAAGAGCGTTAACCAGCAACCAGGCTGATTATGTAACAGTTGTGTAACTATTGCGAAATACTTTTCGACTCCGACCGTTATATGATGCAGGATTAATTATAATATTGCATAGACTATATGGGCAGACGTGCTCTGGACTGACCGGGACCCGGCGCAGCGTGAGCCGTCTTGCTTGGACCGACGACTTTACGAAGATGGATGGTATTGGTTGGATGAGATCAATGGAAGACCGTTTGTTGTGCACCCTGGAAGAGGCCTATGTCCAGCAGAATGGGTAAAAGAGAAGATGAGAATTAAAAGGTGGAGTGGCTATGCGACTTGCGACTATTTCGGTCTAAACCATTTTAGAGGATAGAATTTACCCAAGTCTGCTGATTTGCAGCTAAAAAACTTATACGTACTTACAATATTATATATTAAAGTATCGTTTCTGTAATCCTCCAATCTTTCTTTCTCGTTAAATCTTCTCCATTTTTAAGATTGATTTTTTGCATATCTGTAAATTTGAATAGGTTATGCACTGCAGAGTTGCTAGCTTCTCGGTATTCTACAGGATACATTTTGGAGAGTGTGCGCAGCAGTTACACCGAACGAGTCGGCCGAGTCGAACGAGTCGACGCACGGCTAGTATTAATCCGTTCGTTGTAGACATTCCACCAGGAACTATGGAGGCCTTGCGTGATAAATTAAAAAAAAATTACATTTTTACAGTTGCTTCACAGTACATATAGTAATATTGGTTTTATACGAAATAATATAGCTTCATATAAACTAAACAGAGATAGAGTTAGTAAACGGATAACAAGAAGAATGGATCAATTAGCTACGTCCTCGTACCGGCTTTCGAAAGTCCGGCAATC
>DWJZ01009659.1:0-10587 GCA_018249125.1 Asbolis capucinus
CTTGGTGAGCAAGAAATACAATACAATTATTGTTTATTTATAAAAAAAATACTGAGCTATTCATTCAACTAGTCGCCAATGTTTAAAAGCTTCTGCCAAATCCTCCACGAGGACCAAAAGAACAGAACTAACTATGCTTATTTAAAATTTCATACCTACTTCAATTTACATTTTAAATAATTTATATTAAAAGCATATCCAATCAAATTTGAATATAAATAAATGCAATTTGTATGTAACTATTATTATGTATTAATAAAATCGTTAAAATTGTGTGAAAATGTGATGCATTTTAGTTCATCTGCATATAAAAAATTAAGAAATCAGGATCTTTTCCCAATATTCTTACTGTAGAAAAAAAATGGGCCCACATTGCGAGCACTAGCTTGAAATAAAAATTTTCAAAATCGGTCCGCTCAGTAAAAACACATATTTCTGTAAACATTATTGCACACATAAATTACTATTTCAAAGACAAATCACAAACAAAATTTAACTATCCTGTCCCCTTTCAACACATTAAATTAACATTGGTGTTCCCGCCAAAAATCAAAATGTATAGGAATAACATTTGATGCAAAAAATATGGCGTTTGTTTTTTCGCAATAGATGTCATTCCAATAAATATTTATATTTAATGCAACTTCGATCTGGAATAAATGTAAACAAACCATAAAAAATCTTTTGTGGGAGTTTCACAAACTGACATACGTGAGGTTTTTTCCACTAAACTATTTATTATATTTTTGAAAACAAGTTCTAAATACTGCTCAAAGAAACTACAAATAAACATAGTAACAGAAAAAATGACAACACAACATCATTCACAAATTCATATTCTCACATCCTTAATTTCATGAAGGAATTAATAACCTTTCAACCTTATTGAAAGTATTTTGTTTTATACTTTTATAATTTATTGATTGTCGTTTTAATACACTTATGCATTTATCTCTAAGCAAATAGCATGTTTTACAAATAAAAGTTTTTAAAAATGTAACGGTACAAGAGTTAAAACAGTAAAAAGTTTAATTTTCCGTTTTTTCACAGGTTGCTAGGCAATGGTTTGTCATTAAATATTCTAGATCGAATTTGCACCGAGTATAGAATTTTCTTTAGGTGAACGCTAACAGAAAAGATCTCATGAGACTGAATGTATTAAAGAGATCTAAAGGAATCGCATGGCCGACAAATTGGGCATCATATCTCTTCAGATTCTTCAATGAGGAAATCAAATTAGGCATATTTTAGTGTCCGTCAGTCTGTTACACTTTTGCCTAAACCACTAAATCGATTTTGATCAGAATTTCAATAGAAGCAGACTAAAACTTGAGACAGGCTATGTTTATCTCGAAAATGGCTTGATGTAGTTAAAATAGGGTTTAAAATAAATTTTACTTTGTATTTATGTACTTCATAATGGAATATTAGATCTTTTTTTTTTAATTTCGACGCCTGAGGTTGAAATAGGGGATGAAAATTGTTCCAAACTGATGTAGACTCGAGAAATACTAGTTAAATACAAATTACTTTTACCTATTATATATTTGCTTGGCTGAGGGATTGGCAAGGCACATGTTTTTAATTATTGTATTGAAATTACTGGCCGCATATTACACAGATTCATATTGTAACTTTTTATTCTGTATTCCATAATACTTAACTGTCAACATTCATGAATTCATCCCAATGAACTGAATGCAAGTTTGATATAATGAATATAAATAAATGCAATATAATAGCGTTGAAATTCGATTCTAATGTTAATGAACTGGTTTTCAAATACAAAGCTCCACCATAATTTTATCACTAAAAAAGTTAAAGAGAGAATAGAGTTTCAATTTCGAATTCGCTCCATTCAGTCACTGTGTAATATATATAATTTGTAATCATTGCATGCAAAAACCAATTATATCACCTTAAATTCAGTACTGCCAACTCTGCAATTTCACATCGAATAAAATTCAGCAATTTGCATTACTTTTCAAACAGCTTACACTTTTTTTAAATAAACTACAGCCATGTCTAACTGGTTAGTAATAATAAATAAACTTAAAACTTTTTCTAATCTCATCAGTATTAATGGAAGATCTATCAGAAATAACACCCTTCTATATCACATTCAGGATGGTGACTTTTTATATGTGATTTCAAACTGGCGTTCTGTATAAACGCCTGCCCACATATATGACATCTGTATCTCCTATCATTAGTATGAGTTCTTATATGGTACTGGAGTGATTTCAATCTCGGATAACTCTTATCGCAGTAATCACATCTAAAGTTTCTTTCTCCAGTATGCGTTGCCATATGCTCTTTTAACCTTGAGGGTAGATAGAACCTCTGATCACAATACTCACATTGATGCTTCAGGACTTTCTGATGATTCCGTCTCTGGTGTTCCGTAAGAGTTTTCTGTCTATTGTACACTTTGTCACACAAGTTGCAAGGATATGCTCTCTTCTGCCCGTGCGCATCAGTCAGATGCTTATTTTTCAGGGCGTACGACATGAAACATTCGTCACATCGAGGACATCGAATAATCGCCTTCTTCTTATGAACTATATCAACATGCATATCCTTATAATGATTTGATTTAAACACTTTTCCACAAATCTCACACGTATGCCTCTCATCATCTTTATGCCGTTTTAAATGAGCGTCCAATCTGGGCTTTTCGAGGAAACACACACCGCAAATATCACAGGTATAATTACTAAAATGTTCCACCATATGAGTGTTCAATGTGTTAAAATCTTCAAACACATCCCTACACATCACACACACTAAATCATTCCACGTCAGTCTGTATAACAGCATTTTGTCCGGGGCTTCGAAGTAAATCTTCTTCCCGTGGATCTGGTCCACGTGTTGTTTGAAGGTCTCCAGGTCGTCTATCTTGGTTGGACAGAGTCTGCAGTCTATCCGAGTTATGTCTATCTTGGGCATTTTCTTGTACCCCATCAGAAGTTGGAATGGCTTCGTATCATGGGATAGAGTGTGTTCTCGCAAATCTTCTGGTTTCGGATAATAATCCTTGCAGTAGAAGCAGTAGTAGTTATTCCTTCTGTTCTTGAAGGGGCACACATAGGAGTAGTGGATGATTGTGAGCAAGTTCTCTTCAGACATACAATCGAGATCACGGTCATATGTATTCTTCTTCTCAACCGGTGGCTTTTTAGCAACTTTTGGTTGAGTTTTAGAATTAGATGTACCTGGAAAATAAAGGGGTTAACATATTTAAAAATGACAAAAATCATATTTTTTCTAGAATAATTTAAGGCTTGACATCGGTCCCACCTGATAGTAAGTCGGGATGATGTCTAAGATGTTTGGCGCATTAACTTAATATAGGCCTCGTGAAGACACCGGTATAACACCGGCGCAGGCAGGTTATTCCATTCCTTAGCTGTACGCATAGAAGACGTCGAGAACCGTGACCGTGACAGTCCTACTTCCCTTTTTGAATCATGACAGATATTATAATATGTATCCAGGATTATCATAATTTAAACCAATATTTCGGTCAAGTTGTATTTTATTTCGAGTTAAGTTAGTCCTCGCCACCGCAGTCTTGCATAAATGACGACATTCGTAAGTATCAGTTACGCTTAAAATCATATCAAATTAAACAAATACGGGAAGTTTTCGCTGAAAATTGGTGTGCTTTTAGTCCATTTTATACGGCCAACGAGAATAGAAAGCATTTGTAAAGAAACTTACCTGCCAAATTTCAAGTTTGTAGGTGTTTTAGTATTTGAGATTTCGTGACTAATCAATGAGTGGTATTTCGCTTTGTATATATATACATAAATACTCGGTGCAAATTGTATCTGGAATGTTTAGTAACAAACCGTTGCCTAGCAACCTGTCACAAACAGTTGAATTGCTTTTTGCTTGGTGACAAAAGCATAATGTATATTAAAACGAAAATCAATAAATTATAAAAGTATACAACAAAATACTTCAATAAATAAATATCTCGGGACATCTCACACACGGCCGTCTGACCCCAAACTAAACGTTAGCTTGTACTATGGTGATCAGACAACTGATAAACATACATTTATATTTTTAAATACATACTTATATACATATTTACACCTAGACACACAGGACAAACATTCCTGATCATCACAGAAAAGTTTGACCTAGGTGGGAAATCCAACCCACGACCTTCGGTGTAGCAGTCAGGTTCATTAACCACTAGACCAAACGGCCTCAATAGGTTGAAAAGTTGTTAACTCCTTCATGAAATTAAGGATGTTAGAGTATGAATAGTGAATGATTTTGTGAGTTTTAATTTCTTTGTGTGGCTGTTATGACTATATTTATTTGTAGTTTGTACTTGTTATATACTCAATACATAGTTTAATAACTAATTTTTAAAAATATTTTGAGTGGTTTAGTGAAAAAAACCTCATTCATATAAGTTGGTGAAAACCCTACAAAAGAATTTTTATGGTTTGTTTACATTTATTCCAGATCAAACTTGCACCGAGTATACATTGTGACATCACAACCAGAAAACAACTTCCTACCTGCTTTATGTTTCTTAGATGATTTCTCCTTCTTCGTGCCGTTAACTTTGCCCTTCTTCTTCTTAGATTTCCTTTTGATAGGCTTATCAGAGTTAGAGGAAGAGTCAGAATAATCATCGTTATTAAGATCTTCATATGTGTGATCGTCCATTGATTCCATCAGTGATTGTGTGGGTACCGCTGGAGTTTCTTCTTCTTTAGGTTTCACATCTAGAATATAAATTGTGAGTAACTAATGAACATGGGTCTATCCTCATAAATGAGGAGGCCTGGGGCATACTCCATGCCGCTTTAGCAAGGATTGGTGGAGAGGTCACAAGCCCAAATATCGAAATATTCTTATACTATCCGAGGACATTAAGCCTGCTATGTAAGGATAACTGGATCCGATGGCGTAACGTGGCCTGCGAGGCCCGGAAACGCTCAAGAAGTTTTACTGCTAGCGGTCACCCATTGAACCATAATAACATCTAATAACATACTTTTTAGACATCTTATCAGTTCACCTATTTTGTTTTTCGTAGTAGCAGCACTCAAGCACTGGCCACACCAAAGTCCATCCCTAAGATACTAAACACACGAACACATAATAAGTAACTAACATTACCTTCAGCAACCTCGTATACCGAAATGATGACGTCATCATTGTCGTTCTCCCTTCCACCCGTGGAGTTGTGATCGCTCGCATCGTCTTTCGGCTCTATCTTCGGTTCAATGCTTGTGGCCTTTTTGACATCTGAAATTGAATTGCAAAATTTAGTTATTTGCATACACAAGTTTACGAAGCTGAAAAAGAAAATTTGTTGGCAAGGCCCAAGATATTAGTGTGTTAAATATGTAATTTGATAGTTTTATATGAAAACTATGAAATTGTCATTCTTTGTATGGATAAGAAAAACGGGCTATTTACTCTCAGAACCCACATTACGATTCCTGCGGTATTTGTTTTTTTTTTTAATTTTTATAATTGCTTGACCATTATCGCACCTGATTGTAAAGCGCACTAATTTAGTAATAGCCAATTCACTCTTGACTTGAAAACCCTTTACATTGTAATCGAACGGAAACACTGACGCTGTCAACTTATTCCAGTCCTTCGCGGTACGCATGATGAAAGAGGACGCAGAGCGCGACGTTCGAACTGGCGGAATGTCTACGACGAAGGGATGTGTACCGGCCGTACGTCGACTCGTTCAATGATGGAACGGGGATGGAGGAACTAAATTGTGTAATTCCTGCGCAAATTGTGTAATTCCTGCGCAAATTGTGTAATTCCTGCGCACACTCTCCAGAATATATCCTGTAGAAGACAGAGAGCCTGGCAACTTTGCGCCTGTGGCCGAGACTATGGAGATTGGTTTCAACCAATTTAGGGTCTCCAATAAGCCTCTTAGCACGTCTCTCCATTGAATCCAAAGCTGAAAGATAGCATTTGGCAGCACCAGCCCATATATGGCAGCAGTTGAACCTGAGCTTTGTATAATGTTAAAAATCTGAGCCTTATACATATATTGTATCGCCCATATCTGCTGTGTGTAATCATTAATTTATTTGTTTACTAGTTTTCACCTCTGGCTTTGCGTGGTACGTACATTGATAAAAAGTTGTCTATATGTCATTTCAGACTATAATCTATCACTGTGCCAAATTTCACTCCAATCCGAATAGTCGTTTTTGCAGGAAGGAGTATCAAACAAATCCATTCATCTTCACAAACTTTTTAATTCACAATATTAGTAGGATTTATATTAAGACTAGGGTCCACCTGCAGCTTCCCTTGCGTGGTATGTTGATAAAACGTAACCTATATGTTATTCCTAACCATAATCTATACCTGTGTCAAATTTCATTGAGATCCATACAATAGTTTATGCGAGAAGGAGTCACAAACATACATCAATAGAACTTTCAAATTTATAATGATTATCGAAATCGATTGACACAATCCGGAGAAATGAAGTTAATTTTCTCGAATTTCCGTAATATTTCATAAAATTTAAACAAATTCTTAAAAATTTTTAGTTATTATTTTATTCCAATGTCTAAGCTATACATATAACTGCAGTTTCATCTAAATAAGTTTAGAAGTTTTTGCGTGAAGGAATAACAAACACACTAACATCACATCCTAACAAACTTTCACATTAATAATATTAGTAGGATATCACCTTCAGCATCCCGATCTCCCAGCTTAGAGTGAAGAAACAATTCTTCACACTGCAGTACTTGTGCTCGGAATGCAACTGCATCCCGAAGCCTCACCACACACGTGGCACACACACCACAATCCCTGTCTTCATCGTCAACATGCGACAGCTGGAAGATAATTGTTCTTGTATTAAAATTTGGTATTTGGTATAATGGGATCTGTGTGGGCTGATCCTTAATAGCACACAAACCACAAATTGTCACCGCCTGTCTTAAACTGTTGTATATTATAACATTAATATGCCAATTATAAGACCTCATAGCCCAGGGGCTAGTATTGATACAAAGTAATCAAGCTAGATGAGGAACAAGGAGCAAGAGAGTTCATAAACTAATCATGAGCCCTCTTGAATTGCAGCAAACTGCAGTCAATAATTTATCATCATTTACCAAGTTATCTAAGGTGTGAGAAGTCTACAAATCTGCATTTGGCCAATGACTATGGCCGAATCATAATATTGACATAATTAAGCAATAAAAGTCTTAAAGAGAATGACTGGCCACTAGGGACGAAAGTTTAAGAGTGCTTTTGTACGTCGGAGGGCACGGGTAGCCGAGGTTCCATTTGTTTTTCATTTGATGGCAGTTGTGAAGCCTTTTAGGTCTTTCACTTGAATTATAAAAGCAGGGCTTATTAATATTCACTCACTTCATGCCATTCATTTCGTGGGCTTTAGGATGAACCAAAAAATACAACACTGAAGTAATACAAATGTATCTAAAGATAAAGAAATACTGACTGAATATAGTATCGCACGAATAAGTCACCAGTAACACTGGAATTTTTTAGTCGTTATATTATAGGAGAAAAAAATTAAACGTCTCCAATTCGAATAACATCAAACCCGAAAGAACTTGTATTCGAAACTAAATCCAGACCCAATGCAGGCAAATTTTGCCTTCCAAAAACCAGGGCGCGAATAATCTCTCAGTGAATGAAATAAGATCACAAATTGGAATTACTCACAAGAATACCGAAGCAATCCATGATCATATCCGCGTAGACTTCTTTCTGCTGCATCCAAGTGTATTCCGAAGTCAAAATTCTACATTTTTTTATAGCTCTGCAACATCTACACAGTGCGGGATCTATAATAGGTCCGTTGTTTTTAACGGTACTCATTTCACTTTTATAATTTAAACCACACCTTGTTAATGTATTTTAATAATGTTTTTTCATGTTAACTTTTAATTATAAATATTAATTTTAAGTTAGATTTAGATGTAACAATGTAAAATGTAAATAAATCCTAACAATACAAGCCAAAGCCTACCACAGATGTATACTCTACATAGACCAGATAGTGGATAGAGAGTTATAATAACAGGATCTCTATTTGCTGGGTAAGATGACATTGGCAAATACTGTTATTTTATCTGTAGTTGTCTAACTGTTAACTTAACAAGTCTGTGGACTGTCAGTTTTGCCACCGTCAGGCCAAATCTCAACGCTGTTTATCGTTCTTTCTTGCCTCGCTTGAAACAAATAATTAATCTTTATTCATTTCTGTTTTGCAAAATATGTAATAGTTAACTTTTATTATTATGGAAGAAGTGAAAATTGAAATCCAAAGTTATGTACTTTTAGACAAATGTAAATGCTGTTTGGGCGATGGTGTGTTAAGGGATGTGTGGGGAGAGTACTACGAGGATGGCAAAAAGGAGATATACGGCGTTATGTTGAACGAGTGTTTTGACTTCACTGTAAGCATAAATAAATTCATGCCAATAAAATTTGCACATAGCATTTCATATAAGTTTGTCCTTCACGAACATAAGGGCACTTTAGATACAGCCTTCACGTTCCTTGACTTGATGATATACCGCTATAATATTACAAAAAATTAATAATGCTTTCCTTGAAGTCTTCAAAAATCTATCTGGTTTTATGCTTGTGTAATGTTAAACATGCTGTTCTGAATGAAGATTATGTCACAAGGTGTCCTTACGACGTATTTCGGCACTCCAGTCCTATCTTACGCTGAATGTGTAGACGACATTGCACTAAATTGTCATTATTCATTGCAAACCATAATGGTCCCACTACTGGGCTCAGGTCTGCACTCACTATGTGAGGGGTACAGGACAGTGTCCACCACAGTAACCACATTCGTATTAGTGGATTTTGCACACCTTTGAGGACTTTATGGAGAATCATAGGGGGCGGGTTTCCTCACTATTTCCTTCACCATAGCAGAAAATCAAATTCTGATACGCACATATCTTTGAAAATTAGAGATGCGCACTGCAGGATTTCAACCCAGGACCTACCATTTGAGTGACCAACATTCAAACCACTAGACTATCACTAAATTGTTATTAAACATCATTGTGAATAAATCCCATTGTGAGGATAATTAACAAAACATTCAGCAATCACAGTAATTTTACTTTCCAGCACGATATCCAGTATAGTCCTGAGTCTGTTGGGAATCCGGAGAAAATTTGTGAGTCCTGTATATGCAGACTGCGGGATGCCCTTGAGTTCAAACAAGAAGTGCACGCTTCCCTGCAGCTGCGGCTTGAAATTTTGAAAAATGGTAAGTGCTTTATTGAGTAATAGATCTTTAATACACTATTATTCTATGTTTTATGTTATTTAGAAATAACTAGAACTGATTTATTGAATATAAAATAAATTGTAAAAATAAAATTTAAAAAAAAGTCACTTGAAAGGTAGTCAATCCTTCAAGTATATCAGTAACACAAAGCTGTGAAAGGTTTTGTGATATAGGCACAGAAGACCTTCCCGTAGGTTCTTTTCTTCCGGCCGTGTTGTACGCAATATACTCTGGATCACAATCAGGTTTAATATTTCGATTTTTGTCTGAAACAACACTGATTTGACTTTATACCGGAATACTTTCGACTGCGCTACTTACAGATTCGGGGCGGCCTGTCGAGGATGTTCTAAAAAAAACTTTATAACTTTTTTTAATCTATGGAGTGGATGCCTAGCTACCAAAGTTAAGTAGGAAGTGCTGGTGTACAATCACTCACACCATTCTCGGATATTCGAGAGATGTGCGTTGGCACTTTTTGTGTAAAGGTGGACTCACATAGGGGTACTCGACACAAACGATCGTCACATTGATTCCAAATATTACTTTGTTCGACTAACAAACAACACGTCTGCTTACAAGAACGACCGATCGAGTGAATAATTTGATTGAATTTCTTCACAAGAACGTTGTTTCACTTTCTAATTAAATTTATTTTAAGCTCTATATAATATTTATTAACAATTCTTTAATACTTAAACTAAAAATTACAAATATTTTACGCAGGACTATACTTAATAACATTCAATTGGCAGTGTTGGCTTAAAACCAAAAGACAAAAGATTAAAAAAAAAATTAGAGAGATATGTCAACAACCTAAACTACCGAAGTGACGGTAATCATAAAATAAATTCAGGCGTATAAACCAATATTTTTATTTCAGCATTGGACATGTCACAGAAAGAAGTAACAGAAGATGATCAGGAATACCAATATTTAGAAATAGATATCAAGAAAGAAGTAGCAGAATGTTTTGAGGAAAATGAATGTTTGGAACAAATTGATTCGAATAGCGAAATCGATTCTGATATAGGTAGCAGCAAGGATCCGGACTTTGACAATATAGTATATTTGGAGTTTGAAGAAGATGAAGTGACAGAAGGTATGTCTTTCTTTGTCAGGCCAACTCGACAGATACTCAAATATTTTGGTCCTGTAGAGAATTATTACAGATTATTATGTATTTTATCTGGATATTCATTTTACGAATCATTCTTACTATGTTTTTAGACTAATATCGTCGCGAATACTAAACATTTTAATGTAAACGTGTACTC
>DWJZ01009660.1:0-10586 GCA_018249125.1 Asbolis capucinus
TCCTTCTTATTCTCCTCATCAAATCATTGTTGTCTGAAACTGCGCAATTTTCTTACCCTTTTGAGAAGGTCTGAGATGTGTGCCAGCTCTATAGGGTGGACTCCTTGCAGCAGCGGCACGGAGGCCAGGAACCGCAAGTTGTCCTCCTGCTCCTGCCGCCCGCTGCGGACCATAATCTTCTGGAACACTCGCCGCTCCAGCGTCCATACCTTGGCTTCCGTTATACCTTGAGGTACAAAGTTATTACTGTCTACAAATTAATACTACATAGGTGAATGGGTATGTGTTTGGAGAGCGAATTGACGTGTTTTACGTGGAGATATTATTACTTGGCTCCAACCCAATGATGGCCGACTACTGAGCACAAGTCTGTCAATGAGGGAAGAAGTCTGGAGCCTACACACCTAGCCACTCTGTTTCCACATTACATACGCTGTAATAATAAGATAAGGAGTTTTTCATTGGGAAACGTATAATATAATGAGACCGGTTATAATTGTGAAGTATTTTAGTTGTAGGACAGATAAACTAAACACGACTTACTTACACCTTATTGATGCGAACCGTTTCGCTTTATAAAGGATAGCTAATTCACCGAAAGCTTCCCCTGGGCCAAACTGTTTTACAACTTGCCCGCCCTTGAGGACCTCGAACTGCCCCTGGGCGGACACAAACAAGTGGCTCCCGCTCTCGCCCTCCCGGATCATGAGGCTGCCGGCGGGGAACTCCCGCGGACTCAACGCCTCCACCACTGCGCTCAGACGGTCCTCGTCCATCAAATTTCTTAGGAAGTCGTTGGCCATGATGGCTTTCTTTATTTGTTCAGTAGACCTGTTGTAATTCAGATTGAACACCTCAATAACGTCGTTCATAATTTTCTTACAAACTATGGCAGCTAGGCACTGGCTATATTTTTTTTTAAACTTACTCTTCGTCTTTCGGATATCTTTCGTATCGTAACTCTGCAGATGAGCGTACGGTGTCGTGGGGAGCGTGGGGTGCGATGATGCCTCGTTTGCGTCTCCCCCGCAGTTCCGGGTCGTTGGCTACTATTTCAGAAATGGTTTTTGTGCCGGCGCTACTTTTCCGCTCTTCAACCATTTCAATATCTGAATGTTTAATCTGGTTACTACTGCTTCTAGATTTATCACTTTGTACGCTCATGTAACTGGAGTTCTTGCTGGACTCCCCAGGCTCGGGGCACAATGTGATGTTTTGTTTATAGGTTTGCACTCCATTGCTGTTGAGAGGTACGCCACTAGTAGCGGTGGTTGGCGAAGAGTCACCGCTAGGCTCAGGAATTTTCTGAAATGTAATAATATGAACCGAGAACTTATATTTATTGTATTGAAGCTACTTGGACTTCTACTTAGAATGTCTCCAAGCATGCCGTCCTATAGATTTATAGGTAGGACGTTAGGAACTCAGTATTTGTGTATTTCCAGGAGAATTATTACGTAATTTCAGTTATTTCGTAGATTTATAAATATGTCACCTTTTCTCTATTGTATCGTCTGTGAAAACATTGTACAGTAACCGTTATAGTTAAAGAAAGTTCTTTATTGGAATCCGTCTTGAACCACTTCAGCAATTACCGATGTTCTACACTGAACAATTGACCTTCAAGCCCCCAGCCTCCCAGGAGTTGTTCAGCGGCCGGTAGCCTGCTGAAGACCTGGGAAGTTTCTAGAAATACCTTTGTAACTTGAGAGTGCATGTTCATTTCATATAACGACAGAGATCACCCAACAGGTCTCTGGTAGCCTGCAATTTATTGATATCTCTTCAATTCACTAATCTAAGGAAACGGTATCTGAAATAAGTATTTTTATCGATCAATGTTATCATTAAATTAGCAACTTTGATTTTGAAATGTACACGTACGAGCTGCAGGATTCATCGAGTTATCCACACTCCACAGCACCGTGATAGTCCTTCAGTCGTCGCGGGACACACCGTCGCCGTTAGTGTTCATATCTAGTCTTTTGTCTGTTGCAATCTTTTGTTTCTTCAATCACTATATTACAGAGACGTTAATCGCGCATTTTGGTTTCCTAGAGGCTAATATATATTCTAAGATAGGTAATTCCAGCTGCCAACACACTCACAGCGAGTATTACCACAACAAATAGAAGTGCAGATTGGTTTCACAGGATGTTACCGAGGGCAGGGGGCATCTTGTTGTCACAAGTATATATTTCTAACAGTACTTACGCCGAGTGCGCAATCCAGAAAAGACTAGGCCAGCAGACACTCTATCTTTACCATTTGAAATAGTGGTTTAAAATTGGCTGATATTGTAAGTCCCTTGCGGTGAGGTACCAATCCACTGATATCATACACTATTAGCAAAGTAATATAATTAAATTTAAAATGTAAGTTTACTGTAAATGGCAACTGTGGTAATACGATTACCAACAAATTAATTGAAGTAGGTACCTCTGCGTACAATGCTGTACTTGTTAATGACTCACAAATATAGTTTCTCTGCGTTGTTGGCTGGCGCGGCCCTCGGGCGCGCCGAGGTTGAAGCCGCCGCTCCTGGACCACCTGAAGGGGGGGCACAGTACCATCTCTACGCTGATCGAGTTTCACACTCCACTTTAAAGCGCATCATGTGGGGCGAGCGCCGGCGCGGTGTGGGCCCCGCGCTCCGCCAGCTGCGACTGCTCGGGCGGCGCACGAGCACCCCTTATCGCAGTCGACAGATTATCTTTACCGTTCCGATTGTTTTAATTATTCTATACTATAGATGATTGTAATTTATCAACAAAGGAACCTTGTAGCGAGTTGTTATCGGCACAAATGTAATACCTGCCTCGAGCGGCCCGAGCGGCCCGAGCGGCGATCTCGGCCCTCCAATCAACAGCGCCGCGTCGGCCATCGATTAGTTTCAGTTCCGCTCGGTGCGATAGGTTCTCGGGAGTCCAATAAAAAGACAGATTAATTCATACTATGATTTATTAATAACGTAAATGAGTACACGTAGCCAAAGGCTTTAAATGATTCACTTCATTCAACATTTTCATTGAAAAAAAATATATATTTACATTAAAAGACAAAATCAGCTCTGCAATCGATTTCAAAATTGCCACACGAAAAATCTATTAATTTTTATTTTATCACAAATCGCATGAAGGAGCTCGCTGTGCACTCGGCCCCGACTATCTTCAGCAACATGTCCCTGTCATTATAATTGTGCATCGAATCTATAAAATGTGCCAAACGGAAGACATTTATTACATAACAAACGTAGGTATCGAGTATCTTAAGTTTTAAAAATTATTATATTATACGTACATCATACAGTTATGGAAATTGAGCACTCTTGTCTTAAATACTGGTCAATAAGTGCGGGCGCGCGCGCTCGCCGCGGCCGTCACGCATACTCGCTCGCCGGCGCCGCTCGGCCGCTTATATCATTATTTATTGTGGGAAAATATCAATCACCAAGTTGGATTATAAGTGGAAGTACTTCTGGAAGTAAGACATTGCATTTTTAGGAAGCCTAGCTACCAGCGACTAGTATGCGTCACCTCCGCGAGTTTAAAGCTGCAACAAGCGGCGCCGCCCCGGCAGGACTGGAGCCTGCTGTTCTGAGGAACTACGCTAAGTGAACGGCGTCGAGGGTGCAATTGACGAACAAGTGATACTTATTAACTCTGCTACCATTAACAATACAATAACAGTTATATACAGCGGCAGCGGCCGCAGCGCGCTGCCGACCTGACGTCATATTATGCACGATCTAACAATTCTTTAAAACGACTGACGACATACTTCAAGCCATATGTTTGTGCACAGCGGAAGGAAACGAGAACAGTATGAAATATCAACATCTCATAAAAACTGAGAAACAAATCGTGTTACAAAATACATATCATTATCCTTAATTTAATGATTATAATATTTATAATACATTGATCTTGATGATTCCTTTTCAAAATCTTATTGTAGCACACTAACCATTTTGTCAGATATGTCATTTAAATTCAGATTTTTCTCCAAGTAACAACAATTTTGTTTAAATTATGAAACGTGTATAAAACTAAAACAATTCATTTCATCATTCTGTGTTTCTTATTAAAATTGCATTAAAATCATTTATAATATAAAAATGTTTTTCAAATGAAAAACTAAAAAACGAGAGAGACGAGAGCGGGCGGCGTGTGGAGGAAGTGATGACGGCGGCCTCCTCACACACACATTGCTCGAGACGGACTTTCAATTACAAAAAATAATCAAATACAATCACATGTACTTTACTTTCTGTACTTCGGTATAAAAACTCCTATTAAAAACTTAAAAACAGTAATACCTACCAAACTAAGGTTTCTTAAGATACCACATTCACGCATGAGTATTTAGCAGTAAAGCACGTAAAGTTTGTTCCAAGCTGCAACATGACTACACTTCACCGTAACTTATAATTATAATAATAATCGCAGCGTACAACATAAAGCCAGTGGCACTGAAGGTGAACAAAATAATTACAATATCTGCAATCAGAAAAAATATGACACGAGACAGCTTAAACTAAATCCTAAAGAGTAAGTTAGCACGCACGCACGCACGCACGCAGACTGAGAGACGCGACACTCCGTCGCGCAACTATCACATGAAACCTTTACGAGCCAAGCACCTTTTAATCTAAATAATTGTGCACGAAAAGACTAGAAATACTAAAAGACGAAAAATGTCATGGATAGCTAACGTCGGCTGGCGGGCTGCGGGCTGCGGTGTCCGCGGCAGCGGCCCGAGTTATTAAAGCTATCACTGAGGGGCCCGCGCCGGCACCGCACTGCACGCCTTTACAGCCAATATAACACTTACATTGATATGTGACCGCTTCAGATCTCTTAAAACAAGTTAGTCGACAACTCCACTAAGGCATGCCAGATGTAGAACAGCAAAAGAACGTCAGTGAGTGTGTCATAATATTAACTAAGATGATGATCCTCGCAGATTACCAAAGTTTTTCTAACTGAAAGACTATTAAATCTAAGGAGAAGGAATTAATGACATGCAGAAGCTCCAAATACATATGCATCGATGGGTTTTTGTGCTTTGGTATAAACGTTGAGCGAATAGATAGATAGACGTTACGATACTCTATGTTAAAAATCCTAATGCAAATTGTTACATCTAAAATTTACGACGTCTAAAGGGTTGGACCCGTACGCATATTTGTTCCATAAAATGAGGGTATATTTAAACAGCACTGTAA
Organism: Asbolis capucinus; assembly: GCA_018249125.1. Classification (NCBI taxonomy): domain Eukaryota; kingdom Metazoa; phylum Arthropoda; class Insecta; order Lepidoptera; family Hesperiidae; genus Asbolis; species Asbolis capucinus. The sequence continues at coordinate 5,228 of DWJZ01009660.1, forward strand.
AATTAGACACCGTTAAGAACGATAGTATTAAAACAATTACAAGGAGAAATCTCAGTGATATGTAACAACTCCACGGAGTACACTCTTCTCTTAAACACTACGTCTAAAGCGATACGCTACGGTTCAATACGGCGACGACGCGACGACGCGACGACGCGACGCCGCCGCGCCGTGGGCTGTGAGCTAGCGACCGACCGCAAGCGACTGTTTACAGCGACCACCTACACTACTAAATAATGGATTCATATTCACAATAACAAACAACCCAAGTGATGGCACCCTATTGAAATCGCACCAAAACATGTTACAAGTAATACACAAAAATAGTCACCTATGTTGTAATATAAACTACAGCCGTGTCTCCGATACAAAATAACTTTGTAGTCCGGTATGGTAAGGTAAACACATCGGGTGACGCTTCCGGGAGCGGGAGGGCTACGACTTTAACAACATTATTACTATTCAACAAGATCGTTAAAAATGGTTTGTAGCACGTCGTTCAACAACATCGTCGAGCACACGACGCTGCTCCGACCTGTCCTCTTCAATATTTACAATTCCCTATGATATGCAAGTGCAAAGCTCACTAAATATTGTTATTGTTACATAAAATAACTATATTGTCAATCAGTTGTACGAGTGTGGCACGGCACCGCACTATTCTTCACTATTCTCTTCGGTTCCTATTCGATACCTTCCCCATCATTGTATACTAAAATAGTAATCCTTACAATTATCTAAATATATTGAAATAATGCATTTTACTAGCTGCTCGCACTTGTATATGCACTTTGTGAATAATTTACAATACAGTTCAACTTAATAATAGTGCTTCCGTTATAAATTTTAATGACTTTGGTATGAACGTGTTCCTAAGCCCACAGAGCTCTCGGCACTCGGCTACCACTATTACTGACACATATCATTACTTTTGTACGTTAATATAGAGAGTTCATTGTCATGTTATGTATAGATGACGAGGATAGTTTTATATTCGAGTAATAAAATCGTTACTTTGTTCCACTGGCTTAGTATGGCGCGAATCTGTTGTAGCCGCTTCTGTACACCGCCGTCTGAAAACAACAATACATGGCTCGTTAGCAAGGTCATTGGGCGTGTTAACACTAAACGACAGCTCGTACCACTGTTGACGCTCACCCCGTATCCTGTCACTGGACCGATGCTGTGGCCTAAATACGGGTCTGCGTATTCTCTGCCGTATCTGAAATAACAGTCGTTACTACTACAGTTCGTTTCGACGTAAGTTTTATTATAAACACTACTCAGACAGTAACAAACATTAATGCTGGTGTTCACCAGGGCCCGTGCTGTCTCTTGAACTCTTTATTCTGCATATCAACTACGTAGATTCTGCAACATCCTCTCAATTACAAGTGAAGGATGGCAGAACTGACTTCAGGATAATAGAGAAAGTGAAGCCAAGCTGGCTTCCAACGAGCTTGGTATCCTGAACTTGTTTTTGCCGTATATAACTCAAGCGCAGCATTACATCCATACTCGGTGCAAATTCGATCTGGAATGTTTAATAACAAACCGTTGCCTAGCAACCTGTGACAAGTAGTAAAATTAAACTTTTTTTTGTTTTATCATGTTATATTATGTAAGCCCTTTTATATCATTACATTTAAAAAAACTTTTGCTTGTAAATCATGCTATTTGCTTGGTGACAAATGCATAAAGTGTATTAAAACGAAAATCGATAAATTGTAAAATTATAAAACAAAATACTTCAATAGGTTGAAAGGTTTGTTAACTCCTTCATGAAATTAATATTTATTTATAGTTCGTAGTTGTTCTTTGATCAATAGTCAGTCTTATAACTAATTTTCAAAAATATAATGATCACTGAAAAAAACCTCATTTATGTAAGTTGGTGAAAACACTACGATTTATTTTTATGGTTTGGCATTTATTCCGAACCGAAGTTGTACCGAGTACAGACAGGCTGCGTCACAATAACAACGTTGTCCATTTCACGCAGTCTGAACACTTACAGGGTAGAACACGCTTAAACGAGGAACTTCCGTTGTCTACGGTGCTCTACCGACTTTGGAACGCTGAGGGCCATGGCGATTATTTGATCTGGTGCTCACTTCACTCTTCCACCATCGCAACCCTCGCCGAAGATTGGAGTTTCATCCAAATTCGCGTGACTCATGGAAAACCTCTACGTTCCGATTCTTAAATACTCCGTAATCACTCACTATCGTTTCGTCAGCCATTGAGCTTTAAAAACAAACTACAACTAAACAGACCATTACATTTGACCAATGATCAAATGTAATGCGAAGGTATCAGGAACGTCACGAATTTTCCGCATAACGTTGACGACGCACAGCCATGTACAGCTATCCTCCCTATTTACCAGGGAAGTACCCCTGCAGTGCGCACTTACCGTTACTACTACTAACAATTCGTTTATTTAGGATGAATAGCTCACGTGGCAGCGAGTGGCGTGAGTGCGGCGGGTGCGGGCGCGGCGCTGACGGCTGCGGCCGCCGCGCGCGCTGCTGCGCCGTAGTTAGCCGCCGCCGCCGCCGCTGCCGCGTGCTGCGCCGTCGTCAGCGGGGACTTCAGCAGGGGCGCCGCCGCCGCCGCCGCCGCTGCCGCCGCCTGCCACAAACACACCCCCACCACCATTGTCAGCGATAATCCCGCTACGAGGGCTTCGTACGAAAGTTTATGTATAGTGCGCGCCGACATGTTTGACCCCTCTGACCTACGAATTATCTGGCCCTTACTATTAGCATTCCCGCTAAGAGGGGTTTAAAATGACATTTGGTGCAGAAAAATATCATTCAGTCATACACTTCGAATTAGCGGTTCGCGTGAATGCTTGAATGAAAAGAGATTGGTGTTCCGGGTCGGAGCGGCCGCAACCTGTAGCGTCCACTATAAATGAAGCCCTGACTTAAATTATTTAGTTAACGGGAATACAAAATGGATGTGCACAAATTAGACATACTCGACACAAAAATGGGAAATTTGTGGTGAATGTTTTGAATAACGATGAAAGATATTCCATTAAACATTAACAAATATCCGAGAGTCTATCTTAATACAACAACACAAAGCAGGCGGCTCCGTGTCACACCTCGTCTCTACCACGACACCAACTCAACTCGCTGTCTCTCGTCGACAATGCTACACTCCACTCATGCGATCACATTCGAATCCTATTTATAAACTACTGTTTTCTTCTTGTGATCGTAGTACAGGGGCAGCCATGACATACCTGTTACTACTACTGTCAAAATGACAATGGCGTAACAATACCATAGAATCTTTACAAGTATACGTGAACAATGAGCCCACAAAGGCACGCGATATTATTAAAAAAAACTATGAACATTCAGTTTTTAGGTTCTTACCACAGCTGAGCATCCAGGGATCACTGAATGGATAAGGTGGCAGTGTCGTACTATGTTACATTGAGAGTCATCTACGGAGCGGAAATTAAAATAAGCTGTTACGATGCACGAACACGACTGTAAGTAAATAGTAAAGAACACAGCGAACCCGTCTGTCAGCTGGAACGGTCTCATATTTACAACTTACAGCATGCACAGCGTTTCTGCCCTTGCTTTTCTGCAACAAATTAGTCAACCCCGTTTAGTGTTTTGATGCAGAAAAACGGCAGTGTTGGGTGGTGTGTGTTACGAGCATGCGGCATCTTACACGTTCATGTGTGTGTACACTAATCAGTGAAGGTCAGACGGGTGATGTGGGCTCAATGTTCTAGTGGGCGCGCCAGTGAAGCAAACAGCGCGGCCGCCATACGGTGCATGACCAACCGGAACAAGGATCATACGATTACATAAGGAGCAACCAAAATCCCAGCACTCACTCCACAATGATAATAACAAACTTAGGAAGCGATAGAAATACTGAGAGGGTCACGGATCAAGAGCGAGAGACACGCGTCACGTTACCTCGGCGGCGGGCTTCCCGGCCTGCAACAACACACGCACGGTCGGGGCTACGTTACTACTATATTATGTGTTACACGCCACTTATTACGGCATCCAAGTATCATATATTACCTGCAGTCTGTAGTTGGAGTCTGCCGTGGCGGCCGCTGCTAGGAACGGGTCGTAATACACACTGCGGATTTAAACACACTTGCGTAATGTACTTCGATCATATCCTGCCAACATACTAAATAATACTTGTTACTTACTCTAAAGCACTACGAACATAGTCATTTTATTTGCAAGTCACTCGTTATATGTTGTTGTTAGATGTTGCACGTCATCACTACATCAGTCTGTCAACTGGCGGTTGCCACGGTTGTGCATTTGAAACATCGCTCCTCAATCATTCTCATTCCATTGATCATTATGAGAAAAATATTTCATTATGTTGCATATGTAGAAAAATATTATTTTTAAATATATATATCCAAAATCCTGACAAAATACGTCACCTTGGCGGCAGTACTAGGAAGTGTAATGGATACAACAACAACTTTACAATTATTTATCGTAATAGACACCAACTACAAAGCTACTGAGACTAGATACAACAGTTGAACAAAACAGCTAAATCAAAATAAACTTTAATTGTACGGTTACGGTTACGGCAACTAGGTTAGTATGGACATACAAATGAATGACAACATAACTACATTCGGATGAGAAGAGAGTTACAGGCACTCGAGTGACTCGGTGAAGAGCTAGTAGGCCATCGCAGCATGTACAGCACACGAGCACAAGTTGGCGTGCCTTTGACATGTCCATCGAAGCTGACTGTCTACACTACTAGGATGTCATTTAACAAAATATGTTATGCTGTGCACTAATGCCGTTAAACATTTTAGTATATCAAAAGTTATAAGCGATACCTGATTATTCTATAATTATGCAAAGCGTGATCGCGCTGGTTACATTACATCTATAAAAATATTAAAATTACTAAAACATGTTATAAATATATTACCGGATAACATTTAATAGGAGGCAGCGGTGTGGAGGGAGGTGGTTGGGGATTGTGCAAGCGGGGCGCCACTAGCGGCTACAGCGGTCGTCGACTCCGGTTGGTGCACTGACCTCGAGCCGATACAACATGTCGTTCACCACGCTAATGAGCCGCTCATATGTCCTCAGAGATGTCCAACATCAATGTCATCTTACAGTTGGCTCGTTCATATTGACGTCACAACATAAAGTATATTCATCTCCGAGGACACGTACGGTCAAATTTATTCAGTAATTAAATAAGAATGAATACAGGCGTCGAGCAGGTCCTTGCCGCCATTTCATAAAGGTATATAATCACATTAGGTCCTTAATTATGAAATTAGTGTGGCACAGTTATCTCAAATATGTGTCGCTTGCTT
>DWJZ01009661.1:0-10585 GCA_018249125.1 Asbolis capucinus
CGAATTCTACAGCTGCATGGGGGGCGGCGCGGGGCTGGTGTGGGAGGCGGGGGAGGGGCTGGTGTGTCGCGTGGTGTCGTTCGGCTCGGCGCCCGAGCTGCCGCGGCTGCGACACCTGCACCGGTACCGTGTCACACCCCCCGCGCCGCCGCCACCCTACCACCCGCCTATACAGTCTGCGGTATGTTTACTATTCATCATTGCAACCCATAACTGTCCCACTACTGGGCTTGTATCTCCACTTACAATGCTACGGGACATTGTCCACCTTTCCTGTCCACTTTAGATAACTCTCAGGAGTGCATGATTCCCCACGATATTTTTTTTCACCGTAAGCAGTAATAGCCGTAAACAGTATAGATTTACTAAGTAGCGCAACCCGGAAGTTAAACATAAGTAAGGCTAAAATTCAATGTTAGGTAACTCGTTGTTCGACACCCTTTTCGCCATATTGATGGATCGTAACTCTAAAATAGTAAAGCGCCCTAAATTGCGTTACGTAATATTTGTAAGACTCTTTTTTCAAAGGAAAAAAGCTTTTTAGTAGTTTCGCCTTGAAAGACCACTCACCGTAGGAATTTGTACAGGCGATGGCTTAGTTTTACTGTCGAAAAGTGTTTTTAAAAATAAACTTTGAATCTCAGTTGCAACTCATTTCAAAACACTGGGGTTTTCACACTCCTAGGCCTGCGCTTACTTGTACATCTATATTATTAAAGATATATGTTACAAAAAAAATAAATATTTTTGTTTGTGTTCAACGTTATAAATATGTATATGCTTCATATTGTAATTGATTATCTTCTAGATGCAGTCTATGACCAAACGAGGCCTCCGTTTATTTTATTCTGAAGACGAAGGAGATTCAAGCGACGATGGAAATAAAATGGCTTTGGCAACGGTAATAACCATTGAATCATAATAAATGCTTATACTCTTATACCCAACTAGTATCCCCTGTACCGCCAGTAATATGGTTAACTTAAAATAACACCCAAAACTAGAGAATAAATATTGTTTTTTTAGGTTATGCCCCAAAGAGAAGAGCGGTCTGAAGCTGGTGACAGACTCTCTTTGGATATTGGAGCATTGAAAAGGCAGTACGCTCGACTGCGGGAAAGACAAAGACAAGCACATGTTATATTAGCAGCTGCTTGTGCTCGTCATGCTGCAGGTAAGCTATGCACTATTACTGCGGATTTACGAAGTAAAACTGTACTAACCTTCTCATAAATATTGGTGTCCTTATAAAAAACGGTTGTTTTTCAGTTGGCGTCCCCACTTCGCCAACGTCACTAACAGTAAATAATTTGTTACTTGGAAAGAGTGCTATAGTCAGTTCGAGAGGCAGGAGACTAGGACCTCCCCCTGGGTCTGTACCTCCTTCTCGTCAGGGGAACGAACGACAATCCAGCGAAAAAGTAGAATCTCGTGTACGTCACACTTCGAACGAAACAATAAGCTGGGAAGAAGAAAAATATCGAAAAACACAAAACAGAAGAAATTCTGTTAAATGGAAAGACATTAAAAAAGAAAAAGCTTTAGAAATTGCTAGAAAACCTTCCATCGACTTAGATGAAATTGGTGATGGTACAATAGTGTCAGAACTAGAAGCCAATGAAATGATTGCTACAATGAGGTCTCGTAGTTCTAGTGAAAGTTCATCATATTCTTCACACACAGCATCAAGTACAGACACTAGTCTTTGTGATGAAAACGAGAGAGCAAGTGATTCTGAAACAGAATTGCCTGGCGATGATAAAGAAAGTAAAATATTGAAAACTAATAAGGTGATAAAATCCCCAATAGAAAAAGATATAAAAAGTACTCGATTAATTAATACTAATTTATCACCACCTAAAAAACCATCTGAATCTGATGGTATGTTATCAACCCCGGAAAAGTCTGTTAAGGATATTTCAGATTATTTAGATACAGCTGCTGGTGAACCCCTGCGTACATACATTGATGGGTTTGATACTAAACTAAAAAATTATCATGCTGCAACTACCGAAAATATTAGCATTAAGCCAATAAGTCCTTTTAAATCTCCTTCCCTACAATCTCTACGAACTAATACACTTCAAACTAACACAGCAATTAAGTCAATTTCTCAACCGTTGGAGTACTTAGAAACTCCAAAATATGAGACAAAAAGACCAAGTAATTTAATAAAAGAAAAAACATTTACAGAATTAACTCCTATAGATGTAGCCCCCTGTCCTTTTCCTATAAGTCCAAAAGCAACCTATGAGTACGAGTATTTTGAATCAAATTTAAAACAAGCTTCTACCTCCCGTATAGACTTAAGTTCTCGACCTCCTGATATAATTGATAGTTTCACTATGTATCCAAATTTTGTACCAGATATTGATTTATCTGATAAAAATCTTTCTGATTATGAAAGCCCTCCAAGAAGCCCCGGTTCTGAAAGTATAATAGTAAGTGAAGATGAACCTCCAATTCCTCTTAAGATTGATAAATATTTTGAGCACAGCCCCGAGTTTTTTGGAGCAAGATTAACTGATCCTAATAGCTCTGATATTCCAAATAGACGACCAACCAAACGAAATTCCCGACTACCAAAGAAACCAGATTCACTTACATTGCAAAGCAACCTCAATGAAAAAATATCAAGTAATGAAACAGAAAGGGCATCTTCATTACCTCAAAACCACAGTTTCGGAAAAGATAACTCTCCTAGTCCAATACTAAATGAAATACCTAAAAGCCACAGTAAGGAATATTGTAGCAAAGAGAAAGAATTATTGACTTTGCAAGGTAAAATTGATGAAAAAATGCCGAATAATCAATTAGAACAAACATTTTCATTGCCACAAAGTGTTGAAAAACTCAGGTCTCCAGGTCCAATTTCAGAGGACACACCTAAATATGAATGTAAAGAACACCGTAGTATACAAAAAATAAGTCCAATTGTCGTACAAAAAATGATTGAAAAATCAACGCATCAAGACGCAAATTTTTTGTCGAAAGATGAAATTATACAATCAGGTCGCAAAAACAGTGAAAGAGCTTTGCAAATAATACAGGAAAATTCACAAATATTAAGCAGGATATTAACAAAACAAAATATTTCAAACATAACTGATAGTAATAAACATGAACAAGTTAAAAGACACGAAAGTTTCGACGATAAAAAACAAAATGTATTTAGTAATACCGGGTCCGTTAAAACAATAGAAACGAAGTTAATAGAATCTCCTTTATTAAAAGAATCTACTTCTGATTCTTTAATTGGTTATATAAAACGGAAACCAAAAGATGAATCTATGGAAAAAGCTGATTTTATGCGAGCTCGACCAATTTCGATTGATGATCCATTTTCCTTTGAATCACGTAGCATTTTGATGGGAAATGAAGAATTTTCTTTGGAAAATATAAAAACACCCAGTAGTGAGTGTTTAGGTAATAAAACTGATATATATGGCTGGGAAAATAAAGGATTTCTAGCAAAATGTGAATACAAAGCAACTTTAGATAGGCCGAATGCAAAATTTAATGAAGAATTTAACAGAAGGACTAGCGCCATTTCAATAACTAATGATTTCTCCGATAATGATAAGAAACTTTTAGGGGAATGGCCTAAGTATTCTTTTTCAGGCGGTTCTAAAGCATCAGTTACCCTACCTTCGTCTGAAATCAAAGATACTTCAACCTATGATAGAAAATTTACGTCAGACGACTATAACTATCCTTTATCTATATCGAGCAAATATAATGATTTTATAATTTCGAAAGCCAGTGATATTTGTAGCAAAATAGTGGATCAGGAGCCAAAAGTAAGCGACACTTCGTCAAGAGCTGAAATTAGCAGTCGTGACAGTGATTTTTCACATGTAGTAACGTCGTCTATAAGCTTTACCTGCGACCCTTCAGCAGAAGATGACTCACCAACAGGTGCTAAGAGCAATTCTAGCGATACTTTATGTCAAATTACCTCATTGGATCAAATATCAACACCGATATCTCCCAAACTATTTCCGAATAGAGAGACCCCAACACTTCCTAAGGACTATACAGACAGAAGCGATAAAATGAAATTAGAATCAGATGATACATGCAGTGCTATAACGCCACATATAGAAACTGATACATTGTCTTCGTTATCTTACCCGCGTAGCCCGTCCTCAGGCTCCTATAACCCATTTCCTACGCGTCCAGCTATGCGGTTGCCTAAAGATATTGGAGTAAGATTAGGCATGTATCCTAAGGAATCTTTGAATTCGCCATCAAAATAAGACCATCTTTAAAAGGTACGAAGCACTTGATTTACAAATGATGCTTTAATCATTATGTTGTGGATATTTTATACACTTTTTTGTTAGTATAAAATTTAAGCCTCTATATAGATTAAGTTTTGGAGTTTTGTTACCTAAATTGATTATGTAATGATCTTGTTAATAAATAACTATTTACACGTTATATTATATCGCATTCAAATTACAAAAAAAAGTGATCTTTAAATAAACATACCGGTGGCTATAGCTTTATAAATAGCAAGCAATACGGAAATATAAATTTAAAATTGATAATAGTTGAGTAAAGTTTATCGTCATAAAATCTATACTTTTAGTATTCCACATAGTTTATTTTATAATTAAATAAACAAACCAACATGTTGCCTTGATATCATTGTAATGTAAATTGTCATTGTAAATTATAAAGTTTGCGCAATGTAAAATATTTATATTTAAATAGGTAAGGATTAGATAGATTACTCCTCTTGTTCAAAGTCAATATCTTGGCAAATTTTGGCAAATAGATGTTTATACATTGTAGGATTATGGATGAAATGATCTTTGCAAATTAAAAGATTTAGTTTGAAGACGATATTTATTCTATGACAATATTGACAGAATATACATTGTATTACGCGACCGCAATGAAGTGTTTTATTTACAAAAGTACATTTAGAAATCATCTATCACAGGCGGGCAGGTGCACACGAGGTGTTTATCGCCGTACATGTCATCAATGCGACTGACTGTCGGCCAAATTTTCGTCTCTCCCTTTACGAATGGCTGAAATTAAATACAATATATAAATAATAATCAACTGATGGCTGTATGTACGTGGAAGATATTTGGACGAAACTGGTACTGGTTTTTTTAGTACGGAATATAACCCAAATCAATGATTTTTACAATTGTTTTATATAATCCGCTTGTTTGCGTACCTTTGCGCATGATTACCGCAGAAACAGCGTATCTGATTTGAATAAAGGTTTCATTGATGTGCCGTGTTAAAGTTAATTATTTCAGGATTTTATTTTATAAAAATCAATTCAGAAGTAAACAAGATATATCGATTTAATGAATTCAATCTACACTTCTTAAGCTACATATACCAAAGCAAAGCTAAGGTATTCCTAGCAAATATTTTTACTTAGCTTCATCGTGCTTTCCTCTTCAAATAAAGGTTAATCGCAACAAACTACTTTACTTCTAGTGATTTATTTAGCTTTTTACATGTCACTATAACTTACTGCTGGGAAAGCCGCTTGCTCCCTAGTATACGGTCTATTCCATTCTTCAGTAATAACTTCTTCTTGTGTATGTGGTGCCATCTAAAACATAGGTGTGTTTAGTTGGTTTATAAAAGATTAAGCTATGAATATGAGAAGATACTCATTATGACCAAATTTGTGAACATACTAGTTGGTGATAATGTCACAGTTTTGTATTTTCTTGCTAAGAGTAAGTTAATACTTGACATCCCACCTGATGAAAAGTGGCAATGATGTCTAATATATTGGAATCACTAACTGTCTACTCGCTCTTCTCTTGAAAACTCCTACATCATACATAGGTGAAAGCACCAACTTTTTTTTAAATGTTTGCTTGTTTACAAGATAAGAAAACGGACTGACTACAGGTACTTTTACTACAGAACTAACCTTTAATGGATTCAATCGTTTATCTATTAACCCGTCTTCAATATCTTTAATTTCTTTCCTAATGGCAATCAATGCATCACAAAATCTATCCATTTCTTGAAGATCCTCCGATTCCGTAGGTTCAATCATAAGAGTACCAGCCACGGGCCAGGACATCGTAGGAGCATGGAAACCTGGTAATTTTTAAATAATTCTTAGACATTTTGGACCAGTTATAAATTGGTAATGTTGGATATTATTAAATTTATTATCACATTCTTAATTAAATTCTTATGAACGTATCTTAGGTTACTTTTAACTGTATATAATTCAGTTCATACTAACCAAAATCCATAAGCCTTTTAGCAATATCACCAGGTTCTATATTAGCAGTTTTCTTAAGATCCCTGACATCTATTATAAACTCATGTGCAACTAGTCCTCGTTCGCCTTTATATAGAGTTTTATAGTGTCCTTCCAGTCGACGAGACATGTAGTTTGCATTGAGGATAGCTACTTGTGTTGCTCGCTTCAAACCACTGGGACCCATCATCTGTAGAATGATTATTTAAAAATTAAAGATTTCGCTTTCATAATTTCTAAATATAACAAGCCATTTAAAAGTATATTTAAATTTATTATTATTTACCTTTATGTAAGCCCATGATATTGGCAAAATTGCAGATGATCCGAAAGGTGCAGCGCTTACTGAACCGAAGCTGTGCGCATCGTCACCCAAATCAGCTAGAGGATTGATCACAGGATGAGATGGTAGGAACGGTGCTAAATGGGCTTTTCTGTAAATATGACAAACGTTATTCTGACACAATCCAACAGATTAATAACACTATATTTATTGTATAGAAGAAGTTAGTGCAAGATAACAATCGCACCTATTAGTTAGTTAGTAGTACGCAAACGAATATACTACTTTAATAATTTATTTTTAAATATAATGGAACAACTTACACTCCTATGGGTCCCATACCAGGTCCACCTCCTCCATGAGGAATACAGAATGTTTTATGCAGATTCAAGTGTGACACATCGCTACCGTAATCACCAGGACGACATAATCCAACCTAAAAATATTCAAATTCATTGTTCAATCGTTATTAAAAATTACATTACCTATAAAGTATTCTGGTATTTAATTGTTATCCCAAAATATTTGCAAGCTAGATTTAGCCCCTGTTTTATCTCTACGAATTATGACAATCCTCTCTTAATGCTTTCCACTCTATACATTGAATAAACTCATTGATACCACAACAAGTACAGTATATACCAGTCTTTAAGATTTTGCTAAGTAGAAAACTCTTCATACAATGTAATGTTATTGCAATATTGGTAAGTTACATGTCCTCAGTCCCTATTTTTTCAAATATAATGGTTAAAATCCAATTTTGTACCTGAGCATTCATATTAGCACCATCCAAATAGACCTGACCACCGTGGGCGTGCACCAAGGCGCACACATCGGCCGCATGCTCTTCGAATACACCGAATGTACTTGGATACGTCAACATTAAACATGAAAGTTCTGCACTGTGCTTCTCCACCTAAATATAACATTATAAACAAAGTATTAAGTACCAATTAGATTATTATATACATATTACTAAAAGATTATATGATGGTAAGAGTAATTGAGTTTACAGAAGAACAAGACGTCTTGATATTAGTTTAATTGATTCAGTACTCTTGAACTCTACGGGTAAGGCCGTAGTTTCAGTATCGGCTGACTTAATGAAAGGTGACTTATGATAAGTGAGTATTGTCGTATCATCTGTAGCACCAGACTTCAAACATTTCAATTTTTAACGTTTTCTTTCCAAGACGTAAAGACACTCTTAGAATAGGCTGAGCTGGGTGACATATGGACAATGGGTAAATGTTACCATCGATTTCCTGCATCAAAAAAATACAGAACATGATTACCATATCCTTTAAGTGCTCCATGTCGATGTCACCAGATGGCGTAACGCGTATTGCACATACACGCATACCAGCCATATGTGCGGACGCCGGATTGGTGCCGTGCGCGCTGATTGGAATCAGGCAAATGTTTCTGCCGGTATCACCGCGGAATTCATGGTAACGCTTTATAGTTCTCAATCCCGCGTATTCTCCTTGGGCACCACTATAAATTAGAAGACAAGTACGTAATATTTTAAGTTGACAATACTAATGTCCCAATATCAATAAAAAGGAGCAGAAATATATATTTGTTACCTGTTTGGTTGAAATGAAACTCTGTCGTAGCCAGTGATAGCACAGAGATCTCTAGCAAGTTCTTCAAATAGAGTGTGGTATCCCTGACATTGGTCGAGTGGCGCAAATGGATGAATGTCCGTAAAATGTTTCAGAGAGCACGGCATCATCTCGGTTGTAGAGTTAAGTTTCATTGTACAAGATCCCTAAAAAAATGGAAATTATTTCTAGAAACCTACACGACTTGAAATAATGGTTATTCATCAGAGCCTGTCAATATTTACCAATGGTATCATTGAATGGACTAAAGAGACATCTTTATTCTCTAGCCTTTTCATGTATCGTACGATCCTTGTTTCAGAATGATGCATGTTGAATACGGGATGAGTCAGGTACGGCGATGTTCTCCGGAATGGTCCTTTCGGAATACTCCGAGCTCTTACGTCCCCACTTTGGACCACCTGTGTGATTGGATTAGTAATTGAAAAATATCATTAAGATTAGTTCAAAGTACTTGCAAGGCCTCGAACCGTCAAGAATGGAAGCACATCGCAACGAAAACTGTCCTCACGAAAGATTAAAATCCCCGCGTTATCTCTCTGCGCACCTCGTCATGGCAACCGCTTTGACAAGAATATGTTTTTTTTTATTATATGAATCATGTATTTTTTTTTGCATTTGGATAAAGAGTTAAATCGGTGATACTAGATAATAACATAATTAAAGTAAAAGAAGAAAGAATCATTCATAGAAAAATATCAAATACCTCGTCGACTTTCTTACAGTCAAATATCCACAACAGGTCATCTACATCCTGCATGGTGGTAGTTTCGTCTAACGCAACACCGACGGCTCCATCGTCGAAGTAACGTAAATTGATTTTCTTCTCTTGTGCTCTTGCTTTGATAGCACTGGCATCGTGTTCAGGTAAAGGTTCGACGTACAGAGTATCAAAGTAAACATCATTCGTTTGTTTGTGACCACGTTGTCCAATACCTGCAAATCAGTTGAGAGTGTTTGTTCTGAATTCTGTGGTAAATTATTACCCTATTCCGACAGCGTAGCCAATTAATAACCATCATATTACCATTACTAAATTAAACTCAAAATTAAGATTATAAAAAGTTTTGAAAAATATAATATAACACGTAAATATTTCAAATTATGTTCACTTCATTAAGCCTCAACGTAATGGTTTGTTTACCTTCATATCGTTGATGTGAACCCTTTATTGAGAATAGGTATTTTCTTATTTTCGGGAACCTAGAGCAGAAAATACCCCACGCTGAACCATTACAGATTGCTTTGTTTAGAGAGAGCTAAACGGCGACAAACAGCACTCAGCATATAGAAGCGTCTATTTAAATCGAGAATTACCGTGATCAAGTACGAGAGTGGCATTGTGGACTCGTTTGGCGATATCTCTGAGTCCTTGAGGACCGTGGTATACCGCGTACATAGCGGACATATTAGCAAGCAGCGCCTGCGCTGTGCAGATGTTGGATGTAGCCTTGTCTCGTCGTATGTGCTGTTCACGCGTTTGAAGTGCTAATCTAAAAGAAAGGGCAGACAAATTAATTATTATTAAATATCTTAGTTACAAGTATCTATTTAATATGTAATTTATTGTTTTATTTACATGTTTATATAGATAGTATTTGATTACAGTCCCACCTGACGGTAAGTGGCGATGTAGTCTTAGACGGTAAAGCACATTAACTTAGAAGAAACCTATTCACTCTTGACTTGAATGATTGTAATTTTTTTTATTTACCTGTAAGCATCCCTCCCTGCAGCATCTCTTGTTACTCCAACCATTCGTCCTGGCATCAGCCTGACAAGGGCATGTTCTGCTGCAAAGAATCCAGCATGAGGTCCGCCGTACCCCAACGGTACTCCAAATCTCTGAGAGGTCCCTACTGCCAGTGCTGCGCCACATTCAGCTGGAGGTCGCAGTAATGCTAATGCTAGTAGGTCTGTCGCAACGACAACTAACGTCTGAAAAATTACAAATGGACCTTATAGTGTGTAAAGTAAAAATTTTATATACGTTTTAACGAATATTCCGTTCCATACTGGCCTTCAATCAATTACCATGCCAGAGCTTCGCCTAGCGTCACCCTCAAAGTGGAGCCAAACATGTCAAGTTTAGTTTGATAAACCGTATTCACCGTTAAGAACGTTATGAGGAACCCTCAAGAATCCAGGTTTCTTCGTGATGTTTTCATTTACTGTTGCAAGTGTTTTTCAAAAACCTTGTCAATTGATATTATCAATATATTTTATAACTTAACCATGTACTAACCCCATGCTCCTGAGCCGCAGCAGCTAGCGCTGAATAATCATAAACTAAGCCTCTGGTATCAGGACACTGCAATAAGACGGCTGAAATATCTCTCTGCGCAAAATCAGCTTGTCGCACGTCGGGTACCACTTTTACTTCCAGACCTAAAGCGTCCAATCTAGTTTGAACTA
>DWJZ01009662.1:0-10585 GCA_018249125.1 Asbolis capucinus
AAAATTTAAACTATTTTTTTTAATATAATGTTTATAAGTGGCCAGTTCTAAAAACTTTCAGTTTGGCCCTCGTACATGCATTGTTTTCTTATTACCAGTGGACCAAAAATTTCATCTCGTATCCCTCGGGATACCGGCTTCCCTCGGGAACTACCGGTACAATTAGGGATGAAAAGGATCCTTGCTAAGTATTTCTCGAGATTTAAACTAATTCCAAAAATAAACACTACATATATTGAGGGGTATTTTAGTACACTTTAATTCCCTTTTCTATCCTTTATAGGATGAATTTAAAGAAAAGGTTAATTTATACTGAAGGTATTATATTAAGGATAATGTAACCCAGGAGCTTGTATCGAAAATTTTAAAATATTCACATTATTTTGCGTTTTTTTTCTTTTCATTACAAAAAACTGAGAAACACGTAATTCATTAATATACATACAGAATGTTTCGTGCAATTTTCAAGTAAATCGGTTAATATTTAAGAAATGCCCATACAAACTTTCTTCCCCTATTCCAAGAAAACCCGGAAATGATTCGGAATAAAAAGTGTCCTAAATGTTAATCGGGGATGTAATTAACACCTTTACTAAGTCTCATTGAAACCTGTCCGCGGGTTATCACGTGGTGCGCGTTCAAACAGACAGACAATAATTCCAAAAAATATATTTTCGTGTTCTGTCTCGATATTGTGCCCCCTCATCAAAATTTTGAAAAAAATACTCAATGTACGGAAAAACTACACTTTGAATTTTATTATAGTAGAGATATTTAAAAGGAATGTATGTTTTGTAAAAGAATTTCAGAACATATTCTGATAGCACAATCTCAAGAATAGATTTTACTAAAACGATCTCAGCTTAAGAGCACAATCGCAAGAGCCGATCTGTCGTCGCAATTACCTACTTAGTAATAAGGCTGAACAGAGATAGCCTAATGTTCAAACGTTCGTCTCTCTCTTCCCTGTACGCCTTTGATTTTAAAAATTATGTGCGCATTACAAGTTAATTATCACTTCGCTTCGGTGCTTCGGTAAATGAAGACACCTGAGGTAACCTGCGCTCCTGAGAGTTCCCCATAAAGTTCCCGAAGGTGTGTTGAATCCAATCCGCACTTCGCTAGGATATTGTATTATATCCCGTGCCCCTCACAAACCGGAGAAAACCTGATTAGGTAACAATTGCAATATTAGATTAAATTTCTATTAACATTTGCCTGTGACATTTGACAAGACAATTTTCTCACTATTGTAAGCACGCAATACAATGCTGTGTAGCTACCAGGTGATGACGCGTGGTGTGGGTGTACAACGTAATCGAGATTGGCTAGGCGATCATGCCACCGACATTCCTCAACGCGCCACGCCGCCGGAACACGCGCCAGATGTCTGATAATAATTATGAATGACAGCTTGCTTTGTAATCGTTATAATATACGAAAAGAATTGCAACGAACTTACCTGTGAAGTTCTTCCTCAATTATAAGAATTTCTTAGACTTGAAATGATAATTCTGAGTTCTTAAAAAAATCCCAAGTGTTGCTGATTGACAACTGATACTCATATGTTTTATAATATAATAATAAAAAATAAGTTTATTATGTAAATCTTGTAATAGTTGTTAAACACAATCGCGGACCTTGTAACATTGCTGAAACAGGCTTTGCGATCACAGTCGTATATTGTTAATAATTGATCTATCTGATTATATTTAGATCTTACCGCCAATTTGCATAACAACGCATAAATCCTTTTCATGTTTTTCAACTCTTAATATTTTAATTATGACGCGAACCCTGCGCCATACGAACAGATGTTTAACATTTAATATGAAAAATGGTACATTTTGTTATACAAGCAGGGTTGTCAATTGTTTTTACTAAGAAAAGAAGAAAATCAACAATATTTTATTACTTCATATTTTCCTAGTGCTTCTTGCGCAAATTATCAATGACTTAGGTATGCTATATACATTTTGGTTGGCAATCATCAAAATTATGCTGAAAACAGTAGTTTGACAGTATAATACCTACTGCCCCCAACAGTAAGATTGGCAACCCTAAACCAGTTTAAACGTGTAGTACAACAGATGGGAAATAATGATCATTAAATATGTATCTGATCGAACTCACAATGACTTAAATCGATAACAAGTGTTGACTTGAACTTGATTTTATCTTGTATTGTATAACATAGCAACAGGAGTCTTTCCGTTTGTTGTTATTACAATAATAATTCATTTCAGTCATTCTTTAATGGTTACTTAAATCGGCCTTTAGTATAAAATTTTCGTACAAATCGGCCGCCCCGTCTCTCCAAACAGAGTCGCCTCAGACGAAGGCTTAAAGGCCATTCGGCCAAAGCCATTCTCAGGTGGTGTTCAGTGGGTATGCACCTAGGTTATCGTGAGTCCCACATAACCAGTACAGCCGGCTGTGCTGGTATGCATGAGCATTCACCACCTCCCTCCCGCGCATCTCTGGAGGGTAGTCCTTTCTCTTTGTCTGGACGCAAAAAAAAAGTATCTGTCTGTGTCACTAATTTATTTTTCTTCTATGCGTAAAGCATTTGTATCTAGACAAATCATATATATTGATTCACCAAGCTTAGTCACTCTAAGCGTACACAAGCTTATTGTAGGTCAGAAATTTTGAATGACTAAGAATGGTTTCATATTCATGTTATCTATGAATATTTTCATTGTATATCACTAGTGTAGTTGATAAGGGCAGTGCTGATTGTGTAAATAATATATATAACAATTGCGTATTATATATGCCTATTGCTTGTGGTACTTGGAGCCTACCTACTTACCTATTCTTCTTCTTCATCGGCGTTACCGTCGGGTTTCCCAGCTGTGTCATAATAGGCGTTAAATAAAAAATACAATTGCATATCTATTATATTTAACTATTAAATTATTGAGGCCAAAATAACATTTAGTTACTATTTTTCGAGGTTTTGTAATATAAAATGTAAATAGAATGTGTCTACCTACATAATCATAGACAAAAGCAGTATTTCCACACAGCCAACAACGAAAAAACAATATATATGGGTGTAATAGCAATAATTTAAAATACCAGATAACATTTTCATCTGAGTACACATAAAGTTATCAGATAAATAAAGTAGGTAATAAAATTTGCTAATAATAAGAATTTTTACAATTAAACTTATTTATCTGTAATCACTAAGTAATTATTAATCTGTCATTTGCAGAGAGAGATTGCGTTTGAGTTCCGTGTTGTTAATAAATCTTAAAGTAATAGTAAGTTGTTATATTGTACACTATAATTATATTTTAATGCTTTATTTTTAGGTATTAATACACGTAGAAACCATTTTAGTAATATAATGAAATGATTACTTAGCTTACGTAAATTTTTGAGACAGTTCTATATCCTGTTATTATCTGTACTGATTCCCTCTCCCGCCAAAACGCAATATCGCGCCATTACCTATGTAAACAAAAAAATATAGGTAGCGATCGTGCACAAAGAAAATATTATTCGGCAAATAAACGGGCTCATGCAACCCCCAGATCAATTTACTGAATGCCACCCCTCTTCAATGACAATATTATTTTTATGAACTTTGTCACAGAATAAAAAGTCGTTCAAATTTAATTAAACCGGCTTAACGCGCTCATTCATTGCGTTGTATTTAGAAAAAAAAGTTTTTTATCGGTAGTAACCTAACAATGTAAGGAGTATTGTCACCGACCTGGTTATCACAGCTATTGTTGTCCAAATTAGATTATTTTATAGTGTTGTGCTGTTCATATGCCATTGTCATTTTTGTTATATTTTATTACTTTTTAAGACGCGTTCATGTAGGTATGCTTTAATGCTTAAAGTTTTTATTTTGGTGAAAATGTTAAATTTTACTTCCCGCTTAAATTATACGTAATAACCATCAAAATTTGTTAATCTTTAACGATCCATTGTACATCTTAATGATACCAAGAGCCACTGAAATATGTTTTACGGTTGATTTTCCTGATATTGTGTTCCTTTTAATACAACCTATACCTACGTACTTAAATATGATATGGTCATCATTGTAATTATATGAACGGCTATAAAACTTTACGGTACGAAATAACGCAAAATTTTCTCCGTTAATGGTATAGCGAATAGTTGTCGATTGGCCTATTTATCGTTAACGCCACATCACTACCATACGCCTCGTTTAATACGTTGGTAGCATTGAACGTCATATCTTTCGTTACGCGCCTTTTTTCATCGCAACCACAATTGTTACCGGTTAGTTTTTTTACTGTATTTCTCTAAAAGGATTGAATAGGATATAATTGGGTGTAATTTGAGTAGTTTGTTGTTGAGCGATCGTGGATGTTAACTAGCGTTTCGAATTTAAGTATTCATCGTCGTGTTGGTAGCGTCCGCCATCTTGAATGAGATCGGTAGTTGAGAGTCGTTTAATGATTAACGTTTGGACGAGGGATGGGAAGCGGATGATTAATTGGCTCGAGTTTAAAATCGAGTTTTAAACGAGTTGTTTGTTCAGTTTATTAACTTTGACGAGGTTTAAGTGAATTGAGGTTGACTTGAGCTAGTTTCTGCCTTTATTAGTGCTAAGTTAATCTGTAGAACTATGTCATCTTCTTAGAAGGAAGTTGATCTTCATCATCTCAACTCATCACGGCCCATTATTGAGCACGGGTCTCTTCTCTGAATGAGAAGGTTAAGGCCATAGTCTACCACACTGGCTAAGTGCGGATTGCCAGACTTCACACACTTTTGAGTTTTGCAAACTACCGGGCATGCAGGTTTCCTCACGATGTTTTCCTTCACCATTATATCAAGTGACATTTAAATGCTTAAAACGCTCATAACTCCGAAAAGTCTGAAGTGCGCACCCTGGGATTCGAACCCGGACCCCCGAATAGGAGGCCGAATTCTTAACCACTAGTCTATTACCGCTTTTTCATCACCGCAATCATCATAAGTAGGGATACGAGTATATTACTATTCGATTTTCATACTTAATATACATAACAGAATATACATATTTATGTTAGAACATATTGATACGTACTTAAGTTGTGGTATGTACCTACTGTAAGATAATGTACCTTAGGTAGTATTTGGTATGGTCGGCAACCAACCCTGGCACCATATTCTCTCCATGTAAGGTTACCAGCATGGTAAATTAGATTAACCAGTGCTGTCAGTAAAATAAACCCAAAAAAGAGCTAAGTGCTGGTCAGGTTCCTTTGTTGTCCTAAATTTCTCCTCAATACCCTGAGAGAGAATGTAGAATATGAGAAAGAGAGACTAGAGCCCATTTACCCAGATGGAGAGACAGCGCAACTATACGGGTTTTTAACTTACTGGCTTCAACCCATTGATGGCCTACTGCTGAGCACAGGTCTTTCCTCATATCGGGGAAGCTAGGAGTGTACTTTACCTGGATGCTCCAAAACGGACTGGTTAGGTTAGTTGTCAACTTAAGTCGGAAGTTTTTATGCCACCCGAAAGCCTCCGACGTGGCTTAACGATTGCTATCTAACGATAACAACAACCGGCTGTACGTGCCCACCGAAGCACGGAAACGTTCAAGAAATTTTTGCCACTAGCGGT
Source organism: Asbolis capucinus (assembly GCA_018249125.1). NCBI lineage: Eukaryota > Metazoa > Arthropoda > Insecta > Lepidoptera > Hesperiidae > Asbolis > Asbolis capucinus. The sequence goes on from DWJZ01009662.1 coordinate 5,608, forward strand.
CACCCAACCTCCTACCGACCGCGCCCGCTGTTGCTTTACTTTTTCGATCGCCTTCAATAGAAGCCGAGCTATGAACGCAATCTTACTATGAAACCCTAAAAATCAAAGAACCTTCGTTCCAATAACGTCAATACAGTTGGTTTTGTAAGACTGATCAATGAAGTGAAATAATTTCATAAGCAACTTGAGCGAGTGATGTTCGATCATTATAATTTATCACTATTTGTTACAACTTTAATACGGGCTGTCGGTGAGTCAATCCGTGTTTTTGTTGCGCGTAGGGTTGGCAACAAAATATATCTTGATCACAGAGTAAAGCGAGATATTTTGTCGTAGTTTTTATTCTACAAAAACAATGGACGTATATAGATTACAATACGTATACATATTAAAAGCAATGAGTTAAAAATACAAAATGATTGAAATGTATAATTGAGGATAAGTGAATTTAGACAAATTCTGAGTAGTTATGTTTTTATTTAGGTAGGTAATAGGTTAAAATAATTAATAATACAATAAATTTAGATACTTCTAAACCTTCTGTCATCTTTCTCCACATCCACCCAGGGTTGACAGGTGGACAATGCCATTAGGCATTAAGTTTTACCCCTTGTTTCTTCTAATAAGAGGTGCCATAAATAAATAAATAAAAAATCTAAGCAAGTAGGTATCACTAGAAATAAAACTAAGGTGAACAATCGTGTTAGTGACCACTCATAGGACGAGTACGGTTCCAACGATTGTTGGAATAACAGAAAAGTTAAATTTTTAAAAATATTAAAAACATAGATATTTAAAATTACTTCAGAATTCGGTAGATTAAGTTAATTTAAAAATGTTTAGAAGTACTATTGAACTAATTGAACTTATAATTCTAAGCTGTATGAGGTTTTCCGGGACATTTCAGAAATACCTAACATCTAAATTACAAACTGTACTAAAACTAGCATTTCCCCGCAACTACTGTGAAATATTTTAATGCAAACGGCTACACACGAACTATTACTTATTTCACCGATATTTCGACCCAATTGCATGGGTCATGGTCACGGTAAGACCGTGTAGTGAAATAATAAACAGAACGTGAGTACCCGTTTGCATTAAAATATTCAGAATCCGCGACGTATTAGTCTAAAACATACTATGAAATAAACACAGTGAAAACTGTTCCACGCAAACGAAGTTGCTGGCAAAAGCTAGTTAAAACACTTCTATTTTTTTTTATTTATACTTATGTGACACAAAAAAACACAACAAATTTTGACAACCCTAGCCGGATGCTGTCGACCTTTAGTTATCTGTGGAACATAAAAAGTTTATTACAAACAATTATAAGTTTAACATAAAGCTGTAACCATCAATTAACCAGATTCTTTACCGTCCACTTGTCTTGTCCGTTTGGCAACTAATTAGCTAATGTTAGTGACTTCATTATAGAAATTCATTACGACATATAGTATTATAAGTTTAGAAATAATTACGAGTAATATAATATAAATAAATATCTAATATTTTTATCTGTTTGGCCTTAGTGGTCGATGAAGTCTAAAAAAAATAATTAGAGGTTTTTTTTACATTGGACAACACACATGGCATCAAACTCCAAACTAAGCGTTAGCTTGTACTATGGTGATCTGACAAGTGGCAAACATATATATATTTTCAGATACATACCTTTATAGATATTTATATCCAGACATACAGAACAAACATTTCTGCTCGTCACTAAGTTTGAACTGGGTGGGAATCGAACCCACGACCTTTGGTGTAGCAGTCAGGTTCACTACCCACTAGACCAACTGGCCTGTCGATGTCACCTTAAAATGTGAAGTACATATCCACAGAGGTCCGCGAATACGAATTAGAAGATTTTCCAACTTCGACTTTTTAATTACTTTAACTTTACAATAAATAATATTCACGACTTTTTAGAAGTCGTTGATAATAACTTGGAAGTAAGAGAAGTTAGTTGCGAGTTCTCCGTAAATTTCTCAAAGGTATATAAAGTTCAACGCACTGGGCCAGCGTGGTGGACTTTAACCTGTAGCCTTTGCATTATGAGACCCGAGCTCAACAGTGAGACATGGGTTCCAATGATGACCAAAGTTCCATAGACCAAGGTGCCGATCTTTTGCTGTTCTATTTTCAGTGATAATTTGACCTAAAAGCGTGTTAACTACAGCATACAGAATACAGAAGTGGTGGCTATCAACAGTCGTAAACTCACTAATTTATGTCACGCCGGGGTCAGAACATTGGGCCACAGATAGTAGACGGTATATCACGCTTCGCCACAGCTATAAAAATCCATAGATAATGATGGCTGATGAGAGAAATGTTTTTTTATTGTTGCTAGAATTTTTGAGGTTTTTTGTTTGTTTTTTCTTTCATTACTTCTGTGTTGTATGTTGAATGTGTAGGGCGATTTTCGACTAGGATTCAATAACGAACTCCTACTCTACAAAATATTATAAATGTTATAAAATCTGAGATACTATATTCTTAGTGCTTATGACCATAAACTTCCTATATCACTATTAATAACATAATATAAAAAATATTTGGTCTTTATTATGTCTATGTTGGAGTAGATAGCTCCCGTGATATTTCAGACACGTGTGTCGTTTTTCTGAAAAGGTTTCAAAATATATAATACTTTAACCACTAATTATAAATTAAGTTCCAAACAGATTAAATCACACCATGGGAAACCACCAGTACGATAATCCGTAGAATGACGCATCGTAGGAAGACGGTTTAAAAAATCCTTATCCAGTTTTAATGGTTCGTTCATCTAGAGATAATATTATAGTGTAAGAAGGCTTTAGATCCAGATTAGGATTGATTTATTCAATTCAAAGGCACACAGATGTTCCAGAGGTTTATAATGTCTCTTAGTACAAAGAGACTACAAAAAATAAAAATAATGTGATGTGTGAAAAATGCCATTTTTCGTCTAAGGAACTAATAGCTCACTAAACGGAATTCCAATATATTCCAAAAACAATACAAAAAAAGCTACTATTTTATAATAATTATTTTATTATTTTTTATCTTACAACTTTAAATTATTTTAACATTTTAGAACCATCCCCAAAACTGTGTGACTCGATTCTCAGTCGAAAATCGAATGCCCATCTCGGATAGCTCCAATTTAGGCCGACCAATATGTTACCTTTGTTCATTATTTCAATTTAAAACACAAATATTTGTAACCCGATGACAAACGTTCCAGATTAAAAAAATGCCGCGAAGATCATACTTATTTGTATATTTTTTAATTAACTACGTGTAAAAAATATCAAACTTGTAGCAAATGTCTTGGAGTCTGCTCGTAACTGTATCTTTATTACATTTTATAAAAAAAAGTATTTGATAAATTACACAGATAAGTGAAAGTTCAATAAAGTTATTTAATTAATTATTTCTTTGTTTGAATAAGGGATAGTCGCTTACTTAAAGATTAATTATTAAGTTCAATACTTTAAACTCGCAACGATAATATGTTATTTATTAAAAAACACCCCAGAATATATTTACATATCTGAATACTTTTGAAATTGGAATAATTCGGATTCGTAGCCATTCGGTGTGGCCCGCGTAAACTCGATCTGACGCCGACAAATGTAGCCCGCACCAATATCCTTATAAAATTTGTGTCCTTCATATAAGAAAAGTTTGCCGACCCGTACCCTAGTCAATTTAAAACTAGCAAAAATTTTCTAAAAGCCTATAACTTTCGTGTCCTATATATATTTTTTGGTGGTTGTTTCTAATCCCTCAAAACAAAATGTTCTAAGGGACTTCTTAATTTACTTATGGGGTAATCCAGGGTAATGGGTTAAACCCAAATTCAACCCTTTTTTTATTCTTTAATAAATTAGTCAAGAACAACCTTAATTCATATGTATATCATAATTCCCTTGGACGATAACTGAATAATTTCGAAGGCAAGTCCATTTCACAGTTATTACGCAGTGTGAAACGAACGCCCTTTACGTATTGCAATCACGCGAATTGCACATTTCAGCCTCGTACGATTAAAACGTCGTTATCTATCAATTATATCCATATTAATACGTTAAATAAGGCAATAAAAATCATATTTTCAATATAGCAAACGATGCGTGGAACGGATCGCAAATTGTTTTGCACTCCCAGTATTTACTCGTATCTGTAAGTTATCGGGGAGATGTCTAATAGAGGTCCGTAGATTTTAAGGGTGCCGTGAAGAGGTCTTTAATTTTAATATAGACGTGGCTGTATAAACGCAAGGCATCTTCGGTATACCTATACTTTATATAAAAATGTTAATTTGAATTCTTTATTCCTTAAAAACTCTGAAAGTTCTGCACCGATTGAGCTCAAATTTTAACACAATATAAATTTCACTTCAAAGATGGTTTTTATATATTTTTTCGTATTAATAATATATGCTGGATTGCAAAAAACAGCAAAGGGGATACTCGGCATACTAGCAAGCTAAGAGTGGGAGGGCATAGTTTTATAATAAAATTTGTCTGTGTTTTGTGGAAAATACAATATTTTTTGAAAGGTCTACCAATGATGCCAGGTAAAAGCAGTAACAAGCCCCATCGGACAGGGATCTGATGACGTGAATGAAGTAGAGCATCTTCTAAATTCAGAAACGCTTATAACAGCTTAGATTGGTACAAATTAGGGGGTTATATAGTTCTCAAACTCTTATGAAGAGATTGTATTTTGACACATGATTGTGGTCTGCCAATAAGCATGAGATTTTGGCATTGTGTTACTAATTGAACACGTATACACTAATAAAAAGTGAATTTTAATTTTAAATTATTTAAATTTCGAACTACTACTCTATTCTTGTTTATGAGTTTTATTTTTTAAATTAAAAAGTGTACTGCGCATGGCGAGTTAATCAAAATGGCGTCTGAGCGTGGGAAGATTGAAGTTATAATAACTTAAACATTAAAATATAATAATCATCAAC
>DWJZ01009663.1:0-10585 GCA_018249125.1 Asbolis capucinus
CCCTCTGTGGAGCGTGGGCCCCACGTTGGGAAACACTGGCCAAGCGGCTAAAACAAGATTGCATCTTTTTTTCAATAAACCAGAATGGTATATATTTTTACATTTTTTTTTAAATTAAAAACCCTCTCAACTGCTTTCGACAAGTAATAACATGAGAACGAGACATTATCAACATTGTAACGTGATCTTCTGACTCTGAATCTAGCGGATGACCACTGACTTCTAACCATCAGGTTATCTGGTCGGCGGGTATTCTGTGCCCTTTTTACCGAGTCCTCCATTCGGAATTTTAATTAACAGTCCTTTGGTAAATGGTGACCCCGCTACCACATTTCACCAGCTAGCTGCTCTGAGCTCTATCGCTAATAGTATGTTTAATGAAATTCCTAAGTTTATATAACCACAAGTCGATGTAACTAAAGAAAACTTGTGAGAATGGATGGATGTTTGTTAATCCTTCACACAAAAATTACTGAACCAATTTGAATGAAATTTGGTATAATCTGTACCAAAGTCTGGAATAAGTCAAAGTCTGGAATAACATATGTATAATATACTTTTTATCAGCATATCACGCGGGCGGTCCTTAGTTATTCTAAAAAGCTAACACAAACTTAAAACCATGTATGTATATGCTACAGTGTTTCATCCATTCCCACACATTTACGTCACACTCAAGGAACTTCTCTTACCTCTTTTCTAATATTACATTTTGCGTCTTTTCTTATCTAGACGTCTGTACTATCCACAGATCGAAACGTCTCGCCGAACCATAACGTTAACGAGGCAAAGGTACTGAAGTGGCCCTCTGGTATATAAAGTCAACATCTTTATAATGAAAATTTAAGATTTTACAGCAAAATAATCTTTTAAAGTTGGGACTTAAGAGATTGTAAATTTTTTTTTGGCTCGTGTAACAACCCTATATCACTAGAGATTTTTTAAATGAAACGAAATACATTTATTTGTAGAAATGTATTAAATAATTATTCTAGTCTCTGTCAATTGCGTTATGGCGTATAAATTATAAACTGTTATATTATTATAGAGCAGTATTACTATAGTACATTTAATAATACTTATTTCAAATATTAACTTTTTTACACTTTTTCCATTTTTTTTATTTGTGATTTATTTAATTATATTGTTTTTCAAAATCTAATTGGAAGTAATGGTAAATTGGAAGTAAATTCGTTTGTTATTATTATTTATAAAATTTTGACCAATATATTGAGTCATAAATTGCTTAAAACATATGTAAATATACAGACATTACTAACTAGATGATTTTATAAATATAAGATCTTGTCGGCTCTTTTATAGGTGGAGTTACAATACTAATACAATTTTAAGAGTATGCCTGTATTAAAAAATATTTCTTAATACACCCCTTGCATCTTGAAAATACGAAAAATCTTATATTAAACGTACTGTACCAGCGTTTATAGCCATACCAATCCTATACAGAACTCGATTTGACATGTATTTTCCAATGGATATCTACAATGACTTTATTGCTATATCAAAACATATCAACGGAATAGTTTACATCTGCACATCTGTTCATATCCTAGCGGCTTGTTTAGGTTATAAGCTATTGAAAATATTAAGTAACAGGGAACGCAATCGGTAGGATGTGTGGACTACTAGCAAAAAATTTATGAGCGCTTCAGTGCTTCGGAAAGCACGTAAAGCTGTCGGTCACGGATGTAATCGTTAGATAGCAATCGTTCAGCCATATCGGTGGCCTTCGGACATAAAAAAAATATACATATCGGTTCGACCCCATCGGCAATTCGCAATGGAGCAGCAAAATGGAATAAACTCCAGGCCTCCTCAAACTGACCCATCATTAGTGGGCGTCATTGTAGTCATGCGTCAAAGTCTAACCTATAGACCTTGCACCACGTGATGTGCTAATCGCCCCCCTGTAAAATACTCTGCACGCAATACAACACTCGCACTTGACCGGTAATTCCTATCAACAATGAGTCAACAGCGGAGCGTCTCAACTGGAGTGCGGATCCAGTTCTGCCATTTTAGTGTTTCCAGTACTAACTAGTTCTAACGGGAAATTTTGTGATTTTTCTAGACTCTGACTTCAATGTACTTTCTAATATCTTTAACTACATTTTTTCTATCGTTTTTTCTCATTTGTATTATATTTCTATACCTCCTACGTTCTATCAAAATTTGTTTGGTTGTTTAGGCGTGAAAATGTAATAGAAAAACAGAGTAAATTATTTCTAACGTAATGATTCAAATGCGAAATACATATAAAAGTACTGATTCCATCCAAACCGATCCAAAACATATTAATGCAGTTGTTACTAATAACAAAAGGATGTATGTTTATTTCACTGAAATTAAGGGATGAACTATTGTAATGTAAAAATGACCTCTTTTTATGACCGTTTCTTTACATTAAAATATTTTTTCAATATAACGTCTTTTGAAGCCGTTAACTTTAATGCTAAATCTTTCCTTAAGTCGTAAAATTTGTAAAATCTAGTCTGCTTCATTTGACAGGCCGCCTGGTCTAGTGGTTAGTGAACCTCACTGCTACACCGAAAGTCGTGGGTTCGATTCCCACCAGGGCAAACTTTTTTGTGATGAGCAGGAATGTTTGTTCTGTGTGTCTGGGCGTAAATATCTATATAAGTATGTGTCTATAGGTATATATACTTATATATTTATCAGTTGTCTGATCGCCATAGTACAAGCTAACGCTTAGATGCGGTATGATGACAGTGTCTGAGTTATCCAAACATATGCATTTATTATTATTTATTTATTTCAAGCAATGCAATACATATTATAATAATAATAACATAATTGAGCACATACATTAAGTTTTAAACATATCTTTGGAGGAGAGACTGACATATTTTTTTCTATAATGAAAGTTAAAAAAAAAAATTAAATATCGTAAACAAATATGACACAACAGACAACAATAATAGTGTGTTATACTACATTTTCATCTGGCAACACTGCCATCTCTCACAGTCTATTTCGCACGCGGAGACCCAACGATTTTGTTCGCGGACCGATCACATCCGCGTACGGTGCGATGAACGCGGTTCTATTATAAAACATCGAGATTTACAAGCGTATGTAGAACACTACCAAATATCGTATCGTCTTGATTCGAAAGCGTTAATTAATTGTTACATAAGTTTGCCAAAGTTATTCATATGGACCCCCAAGTGTTATTTAGGGACTCGGTGAGGTCTATAGGTTGGTTTCGATTTAAAGATTATTTATTTTCCACAAAACATTGTCACTTATAATGAAAAACTTAAAATTAATAATTAAGTTCAGTACAATTTTCGAAAATTAACGCAAACTACTCTACTTTAACTTAAAGGAATAAGATTAACAACTTATAAAAATTAACTTATTAAATATATTTAACTACACTTGGTGCATATTCGAATATAGATTTCGAAAATTGTTGCCTAGTTTTGGAAACCAGGCACTAATGCACCAGTAGGGGGTCCACCGACCAGTAAAAGTATTAAAGTGGTCTGCGAGAACAAAAAGTTTGGGAATATCTGGTTTACAGCACAAACGTACTTGTAGGTAGAAATATGTCCCTACAAGGACATCTTGTACTTGTAATAAAAGGTACATATTTTTATCTTTGGTTTATAGTAGTACTTTCGGCAAAATTTGTAACCAAACGCGAAAGTTATTTTATTATTCTACGTAACGTGTGCCCACGATGTATATTATTCGCGCTGATATTTCGACCCAAGAAAAAAAAAAAATATCTCTGGACAACTCTCACACGTCAATCTGATCCCAAACTGAAACGGTGATCAGACAAGTGATAAACATACATACTTATTTTTAAATACATACTTATACACTAGTCTTGTTACAACCAGATACGTAACAAACATTCCTACTACACAGGAAAAATTGCTATGGATAAGGAACGAATCATTAATCGCAATAGTAAAACGACAAAAGTTACCCCTGAGGACTCGACGAGACTCGCAAGGAAATTAAGGATAAGAGTACCTTATACATTCCAAGAAGCTTAAAGATTCTATTTATCACAATTAAAATATACTGTAAAAAAGAATTACGAAGTAACAAAGCTATGTGTATGTAAGGACGTAACTACAAACAATGACAAGCGTGCAGAAAGCATTGACTTAATTAATACGATAATAGACAGGCCAAATTTGTCCCCAAGTGATGAAACTCATTAAAATGGAACTTAGCATAAAATATACTTTATGGTAATCATAAAATTTTAATCAAACCGTTTGGAAACGTATAACGTTACATCACCTTGAACAAATTTATAAAATAAATTTATTCTTATTCAACTAACAATATACAACTATTGCTAAGTTCGATGATACTAATGTTTAAGATCAGGGTTTCTCAACCTTTTTGGAGTCATGTCTCCCTAACGACTTGCGAAAATTTTCATGTCTTCCCTAATAAAATATAGGTAATTCATGAGTGTTTGGTTGGAGTAAAACCACTTAATAGTTTTTATGTACATCATTAATAACTTTATAAAAATATACTTAGTATAAAATAATTAAAAAAGACGATTAAAATTAAATAATTAAAAATGAAAACCGGCCATGCCCCCCAAAGGAGGCGCGCCCCACTGGTTGAGAAACCCTGTTTTAGATAACCATAACGTAATAGTTTGAACATCTGATCTATACAATGATAATGATAATTATGTAACATTAAAAAATCTAATTATAACTAATCTAAATCTATCAGTGTATTCTGATTAGATACGAAAACAAACAAACATTAAAAATAACCCACGAGCAAGGTCACAGATAAAGAACGAACGAGAAAGGAGGAATAAAAAAACCAGCAAGTCCATTGACCTTGAATATTTTAAGCAAAGGATCGTCCTAATAGACACTGCTGTTAGGTCAGAAGAGAAACTTCCGCCGCCCAACGACACTCAACCAGAATATTCTTAATGACTGTAAGTTTAAGAAAGCTGCAAATGGGGACAGACAAGAATACTAAGTGGGCAACACGTGTCGCAAATATCCTAATAAAATTATAGTAGATAGAATTACTTTAATAACGAAAGTGTGCTCAAGGGATATCTTCTGGTGAATATGTGAAAATATATTATGGATTTTAGTATAAAACTTGCGTTATTTCTTAGATATAATCAAACCCCTTTGACATATTTAAATATAAAGACTGACTTGCTGCACCCGGCTTGTGTTGATACGCATCAACTCATCCACCATATTTCCGATCGATATCACTTTTGAACCAAAATCTTTTCCAGAGAATTCTGAACAAAGTTGCTAAAATCATCAGTGCTCTATCTCCAACATTTCAGAGTTTATAAACGACAAACAAACTCACAAACAAATAATCATTTATATATATATAGATTATCACTGCACAATCTCGATGCCTTGAGCGAAATTTTATTGCGTAATACTTTAAGAGCGCAAATAATGTAGGAGATGATATCATTTTATATTATGTGGTGCTGTGGCTATATCTTCTCAAATTCACACCTGTTAGTACGCGTAGAGCAACCTTACTTCTAGTAACGATATCTCCTCATTACCACCCTGGAGCTGGACGCGATGCTTCAGCGAGAATTAGTACAACAACTCCAACATGAGTGTCTAGAATATTCTGGACGCGTCTGGCCAAATGCACGGCATCAAAATTGGCATAAAGCTAAAACCGTACATTCTCGCAACATACCTTCACGGAAAAAAATGCAAGAAAACATTATTATTTATAAAGAATTGACATAATAATATGTATTGGCCAACATTAAAGACCCAACCTTAACCTCTTTTAAGCAATCACGAATTTTAGAAGATCATGATGAAATGTTAATTTATCCACTTCCTGATGCAAACGAGTTGTGCTAACTTGGCTATCTATATCGAATCTATAAAAACATAGACATTCGCCAAATATATGTATTTGGTAACGCGATTCATGACTTCCCCTGATAAAAAAGTAGGGCAACTAAAGGACATGAACATTTTACTATCAGTTTAAAAACCGACATTTTGAATAGCATCAAACTTATACATCGACGATATCATATTTATGGCATATATCTCGATATCAGACTTCTAAGACGAATAAACAGATAACATCAATATTTAAATGCGAAACACATATAGTATACGACAATCCATAACAACTGATAAAATTCGACATACTGCATACAGGAAAAATACAGTGTAAGAATATGACGTACACTTGGTTTTCTACAGCCTGTATAGTGGATAGCGTGGATACAAATGACCCGAAAACAAACACTTATCCATCAGATAAACATCTAAGGAATTCCGAATATAATCACGAATAAGCCGAACCTCCATTTTCCACATCTTCGTTTAGTTAAAGCGACCTTACAAAGTTACAAGAAGTCTTACTTTGTCTCACCAGTAAATGAGGCTAGCGACAACTGGTTGCTAATGTAAAAGTACTATCGAATGTTAAACATTGACACACTGTGTGGCCCACCGTACGCAAAACTTCCACTTGACACAGCACGTGATATTGATAGCCAATATTTATGGAACCACTATTTAATGGATGCTGATTACGCAAATGGAAATGAACCGAATTGATTGTAGTGCGGATGGATACCTGACTAACTCTCTAGCTCAGTTCAGAATGCAAATAGGAACTAGGCCACACGTCCACTTTAAATCGATGTTCTAAAGTAGGAAACGGACACATGTTACAGCAATTCGCTACTACTAATCCAACAGCCTAATTTTGAAGAAAATACGACCAATTGTATTAATCGAATGGAAACAATTTTAATGTTCTTGTATACCCATTTTAATTTTTTTTTAACTCTAAATCAAAAATCATTAGTGATTAAATATCTATCCAACCATAACTTACACCTTAAAAAAAATTAAAAATAAAAATTAAATTCCTCCTCTCCAGTTCCGGACAGCACAAATTTATAGAAAAAGATAATATGTCAAATAGCTTATCTATTAAAATTTCATTAGTCAAACGAACACGAAGATGGAAAAAATCGCAATAATACAAGAGTAGTAGGTAAGGAGAATATGACGATAATCGAATTACAAATATTTATATTGACAAAACAAACACAGTACGCAAACAAGCGAGACGCTTGCACTTTTCTACCCGGATAAGATACGAGATACTTTGTAACGAGTAAACCCAGTTTTGTGCCGTCCGTTCCACGCTTTCTTTGTTCAATTGATTTCATATCTGTAGGCAGAGAGAAAATTGACTTCTCATGATCACTTGTATTGTTGATACACCATCAACTGTAGCTAACATTCCTTTGAAGGGGTCTTTGCAGGTTACTGATACTAATTCCAGAGTAGATTGATACGCAACTCAAAAATTTCATATTCCTTAATGCCATCTTCAAAATCTAGCACAACAACTATACGGTAAAAGAAGAATAAGGACCGAATTTCGACAGTTGATTCTAGACCATGTTGTGAACTACGGTTGGGAGCTCATTCGTCAAGTTACATCACCTGATAATAAAAATAAAGCTTCGAAAGAAATTTAAGCGTCCTTTTTAAACGACCAGCGATAAATTAGTATTGAATGCCCTATCTACAAGTGAACTGAGTCGATGAGTCAGAAAACCAGTTCATTTTTACCTCCATATTACATCGATTATTTTTAACGAGAAAAGCTATACATACTTTACGAATACTATTAATACAAGAGTTTACAGCATCTTGCTTGCTTTAACATATTGAAATGTTTGTCTACATTTTTACACGTAATAACAACATACGGTTATTAATAATTTTCACACTTTCTTCTATTAGGTGTTGATTATCTAATTAACATAATTTTGGATTGATGTAACTTCGAGAAAGCTACAGAGTTCATACTTTTACATCCTATCACCAAAAAAGAACGTAACTCGTCTGTTAGTAAATGATAACTGTCGAAAAATTTAATAACGTCTCGGAAATTTTAAAAATTAAATTAACATATAAAAATAACCGTAGCAGAAAAAGGAGAGCGTGGTCAGCCAGAAGCCAGGAAAATAACTTCATAGCAATCTCAGGAGCTCTACAACTGAACAAAATTTCACGTTCGACTATAAGAGGAAAATTAGGGCCATCTTCTACCAAAAGGTAAAGAAATAGATCATTTACGAACTATACCACCTCATTACTAGAATGCTGCTAACAAAGACTTTATGAAAGCAACAATCTCTAACATGAATCTTAAAACGTAAAATTTTAAATGTATTGGCAGTTCAAAATTTCAAATATTCACAACTTTGCCCCATCGTAAACAAGTATTACGTTTTTTTCCAGAATCGACAAAACAGATGCCATGAGTCAGACCCGAACGCCTCTGAACTTAAAAGGCTTTAGTATGTTCTACACAAAACTGATGATGAGAAGTTGACTCTTGGTATTGTATTAATTGTATCATCAGTTTATTAGTAGCATTAGTATATTATTAGGAATTCCAGTATCATAGTTTGGTATTTTATCATTATTTATCGAATTGACCGAACCTACGCTTCACATTATTCAAATTATACAATCTTTTTTACTTTATTATTGCTTGTACACTTGTTTTTCAATACTTCTAAGTGTTTATGTTATATTTATTGAGAGAAACATTTTCCTTGGCCAACAAAACATCAGTGATACCTTCGGGATTTCAAATGCGCATATGTTATACTCTTCTGCTCGTCTTTTATTTCCATAATGACTGTTATACGTATTACCGGTATTACGAATATTATTAGTATTAATATTATAAACACTATAGCATATTATTTTCTTTTTTATTTATGGATAAACTAAAAAACTACTCGACCTATTTCGAAAATTCTCACGGCAGTAAGTGTTACCGCTATATGGTCCATGCAATGCTTCAGATGAAATAATTTATCTTCTATTATCTACCCTACCTATTATTACTATTTATTTTTTATCTACCCACACATTATTTTTGTAAACTACCCTACCTAATTGGCTTTATATTTTATATACCTTCCTTTTTCTTTTATTAATGACTTGTACTTTCTTTTCTCTAAATTAAAATCTGCATCTTCTCCCAAAAAAGTATTTTTTATTCGACACGACGACCATTGATTCCGCCAAGGAATCAACAATGGCGACCGTGACAGGACAAAGTAACTGGATATATAAAAGGATCGAAGAAATACAAAGAGATTATTTATATTTGGTGTTCATACGTGTACGTGCCGACCGGCATACAATACCAAGGAATTTTCCATAGAAAGATACACCGAAATTTACAAAATAAAACATCGAAGCAACTGCGAAGAAGTCATATCATTGTCGTCGTCGAATATTGGACTCAGAAGAAACTGCAACGAACCATTTAATCAAAATATTATGTAACTGCGAGCGACAAGGAACATTGGTTTTGAAATCATTTTGTTGGATCAGTGGAACATCCAAAGTTTCACACCACAGGATTCAATTTCACAAAAGCTGAGTGCCATTCTTATATTTAATCCTTCGTTTCCTATAAGCCCGTAACAACCATACACTTAAAGCGTCCTAAAGTGTTTTCTAAAGTCAAAATAAATTAATAAAACTATCCTCTTTCATTATTGCATTAGCTAACTTCTAACTACCTACCCAAGTAACCTACCAAACTTAACCTACTAACCAAAGTACCAAGTAACAAATATTTAAGTAGTATATAAAACATCATTATCTATGTGTAATTGATAACTACATAAGATATTACTTATTTACAAAATCATAATTTTAGTATCGAGCTACTATTTACTTACTTTGCTACCAAATTATGTACAAGTACTGTTACAATAATCATAATACAAATAAAATAGATTTGTTAAACTTATTTTTTGCAATGATTTAGAATACCTACTTACTTGCCTATTGCTCTTCAGACATTACGATAAAAATGTTGTAAATTATTATTTAAGAAAGAAGAAAGAAAAAGTCATACTTAATATTAATAATATACATATGTATATAAATTTGCCATTACTTGTGATAATAAAAGTGTCGGCCCAATAATTCCAGGGTTGACTCGCATTGGGTTATTGTTATTAATACAAGTCTTACGTCGAGTCGGAAGTAAACTAAGTCGATCAGCTGATCAGAAACCCAATGCTCGAGTCCTCCGGCTTCCCAATACCGACTACAGTTGCAGACTGCGCATAACATGGAGCGTGAGAATAAATCTTTTCTCTACTATTAATTAGCCCTTTTGAGTTTTATCTATTTTGTTTTATTTAAGTTATAAAGTTCAAAATTAACTGTACGTTAATCTTAATGGTGTGTATTAGAAATGAATCGTCAAAATGTCGTTGAAGCCAGACGATACTCTGAAAAAGTTAATTATTAGATGAAGCTCAATAAAAGGTCAAATAATTAAATTTAAAAGGTTCCTTGATGAATTATTTGACAATATAAACAATTTACAACACTTACATTATGCAGAATTGACCAGGCCGCTTGGTCTAGTGGTTAGTGAACCTGATTAGGTACTACACCGGTGGTCGTGGGTTCGAATCCCACCCAGGTCAAACTTTTCTGTGATGAGCAGGAATGTTTGTTCTGTG
>DWJZ01009664.1:0-10584 GCA_018249125.1 Asbolis capucinus
AATAGATATATTTAGCCCGACTAACTGGGATTGTATCGATCAATTTTATTATTGATTTTTCTAATACTGGCAACATCTAGCTAACATCTAGCATTTTTTTTCTTCTGTGCATTTATGGCCAAAATCCCTTAGTGGAATGGGCATCCTCCTTTAGAAAGTTTACCACACAATAGAGTACAGTATGATCATATTATACTCGCTTCCGCCCGCGACTTCGGTCGCGTGGAATAGTTACTTTGGGCTACCCCTCGACTTCGTTTCTGTCATACATGGTTTTTGCAAAACTTTAAGCGATTACGTAGCGCACGCAGAGAAAGCTCTGAATAGGAAAAAAACATCGATTTTGAAACATTCTTCAATGGTGCTCCGCTCCTATTGGACTTAGCGTGATAATATAGCCTATAGCCTTCCTCGATAAATGGGCTATCTAACACTGAAAGATTATTTTAAATCGGACCAGTAGTTCCTGAGATTAGCGCGTTCAAGCAAACAAACAAACTCTTCAGCTTTATAATATTATAATATAGATTATATCTTCATTTACACTATGCAGTAACTGGTATAAACTAAAACAGAAGGTCATAGACAATGTGTCAACCGCAAGAACATGAAAAACAAATGTGTTTTGACA
This sequence comes from Asbolis capucinus, assembly GCA_018249125.1. Lineage (NCBI taxonomy): Eukaryota > Metazoa > Arthropoda > Insecta > Lepidoptera > Hesperiidae > Asbolis > Asbolis capucinus. Next base: position 632 of record DWJZ01009664.1, read on the forward strand.
CCCCAAACACCACCCTCCTTGCAGTACAACAATTAAACACACAGACCTTCTGTAATGTATGTTAACACACAGTTTGTGCAACATTACAAGCATCTGGTATAATTTTATTAGATTTCGTTAATGTTGGCACAACTGGAAATTGCGACATGTTGTCTATTTTCTAAATTGCTTTTTAACAACAATTAAAATTATTTTATTGCGCAATTTTTATGCCGTAATAGATGTATTAAATGCTATTGATTACATGCACCAAAAACGTAAGTGTCCGTTAATTAACCCGTTAAGTAACTCGTTAGTTAATGTCTTAACATGTCTAGCAGTATTGGAAAGTATTAAGCAGGAACCATATGTCGAACTTATTATCTTTGACGAAATTCGTCACTGATGCGGTAACCTATATGGGACTCATGGGTAAAATATGATTGAGATGATGATATGATGATGAAGATGATAATCATTCTCAATTGCTTCGAAAGAGTCTTAAGTTTAAAAATTAATATAATTGTATAATAGTTTTCAATGCTTAAAAATTAATATACGAGGCTATAGATTATGTTACTAAAAAAACGTGCATTCGTGTTCGCTGATAAAATATACTCGTATGATTACGTATTTTATTATGTATTTAATATTATTGACACAGAACATACAATACATACGAAGACAGAAGAAACAAGTACAATGTTTTTCAGTTTTTTTTACGACCTCATTGTTGCGTTTTATCGCGTCATGTCAAAAGTTACAAAAAAAAATAGGAGTTCCATTTTTCCTCAGTTCAACAGTTAACTCCAAAGACATAATTTTCACACAGGCAAAAACAGGTAAAAAAATCAATGTGTGTAAAAAGACCAAATATTTATGGTTAACCACCTAAATACATATATTAACTGTGGTCTGTGGTTTAGATATTTTTTTTAACACGAACATACGCTCGTGATACTCAATATCCGTGTGCAAGGAAGTGTGAATTAGCGTGGTTTATTCTGAGCGTGGCGGACGCGTGCGTAGTTATCTATTACTTGTTAGTTATTTTGTTCTATAGCCCCTAAACCAAATGTCATTCATGACGTTTTTGTCATATTCCAAATGACAATTCGAATACTTATGACAGATGTCAATCGACTGATTGTTCATTTTAGGCCATGGAAATATACTTAATATTGATAAAAAAAAATAGCTTGTGTTATTCCAATCTATAATATATCGTTGAGCAAAATTTTATTCCGAACCGTTCCGAAGTTTTTACGTGAACGAGTGACAAACATCCATCCATTTTCACATACATTATAAGATTTGTAGGACGTACATCAATTTCATAATTCCTTATTTGAAACAACTTAATTATTACTTAGTTTTTATAATACAATTCTTATTTCGTTTCCTTCTTATCTAATGATGTAACCACATGAACGGACAAACAAATCTATTAAGAAATCTGTACAAGTGTTTGAAACTTAATATGAGTATAGCACGTGGGCTTACATTCTAGCTAGATGCACTCTTATTGGGACTGAGAGATTAGTCCCAATAGATGAAAAATTCTGAAGTTTCATTTAATTGTACTCAAAAAAATCCGACATTCAGAGAGCAAAATATGTCGTGAATTAATTTTATTATAGAGATAGTTGAAAGTCTCGAAATTGACATACATATGTAGGTAATTTTTTCTCAACATTTGTACCATACAAGCGGAGCCTCGGGCGAACCCTAATACCTCTATCATTCGTACCGCGAAGTAGTTGAATAAGTTGCCCGAGTCGGTATCCCCGTTTGATTATAATGTAAATATCTTCAAGTCAAGAGTGCTAATAAGTTAGTACGCTTTACCCTCAAAAACTATGTCGCCACTTACCATCAGGTGGTTTCGTAGTCGAGCGTTAACATATTGAATAAAAAAAAAGTATTGGTAATTGTAAAATTGCTCTTCACGCTTGAAATTATAATAAAAAATACACCATTAGTGCTAATTCGTTAATGTGACGATTGAAAATAAAATTAAAATTAATAAAAAACGAAAGTTATTTTCGTTTTGATATAGGATTAGACATTTCAGGATGATTTATAAAAAAATTAATTTAAATTCAAAAATCATATTTGACTTTAAAATTTAATTTATTTACTGTTGAAGTAAAACTGACACATGTCAGATGAAACGATATATTGATTTTGAAACGATTCGTTAGGGTTATTAGCTTAAAATTGGTATTATCCATCCAGCAAAAAGGGATAAATAAATTTCCTTGGTTAACTCACACTACTATCTGATCCCATGCTGATCAGATAACTGGCAAACATACCTGTGCATGTTTGTTTGTATGTTTATAATAAAAATAAATATGTTCTTGGACGGCGGTGATCACCTATCATCAGATGATCTGTTTGCTCGTCTATCTGTATATAAAAGTACTAATATATAAAACTGATGTATACTTAAACACGAACGATAAGCACTCTTTGTTTATTCTCTTGATAATTATTTATACAGGATCCACAAACAGGAGCATATCAGAACACATCAACCCTTATCCAGGACGCTGCATCTTACCCCACATCGTGATTTGATTTATCGAAATCTCCGGTTACATTGCCACCCTAGATTACAGCTTACACCCTCCATAAACATCCCTTAATTAAAATAGCTACACCAAGCAATTAAGATTAAACTATACTAACTGGGTAGTGTATTTATTTATTTTTACGTTTTAGACGTTTGATTTATGATTTTAATTTATTTTTATTTTTAAATTGTAACTAGTTAAGTACTTCGATAAACGAACGACTGCTGTTTGTGTATTTATGCTATTGTGCCTTTTGAATTAAAAAAAAAATTAGCTTTTTTTGTTATAAATACAGTAAAATAATTCTATTCAAAATCGCGACATAAAAAAAAATATCAAATTGATTTTGTAGAAACACAGTTCGTGATAAAGCCATAACTGTCTCATAGCTGTGTGTGGTTCTTCTTACGTGGTAAGGTCTACCATAGTTCACCATGCTGGCCAAGTGATTGGAAGACATCGCATACCTTTGCAAATATTATAAATAAATAACTGTTAACGCACATGCATACAAATTCTGTATAATATTTTGATCCTAAATTTTTGATTTGTCAGTATTAAGGCCGGTTGCTCTAGCGAAGCAACGTCTTTTTCCTGGCTGACAACGCGTCAGTGACATCACAGCCTGGTGTTCGTGACATATATGCTACGGTGATCATTAAACATCTTGTGACTGTTTTGAGACACTGTCACAGATACTAAAAAAAAAAAGCACGCCAAAAATTGCAAAATTTATTAACAAGTATGCGCGATCGAAAAGTACCAACATATTGAACACTTCCATATAATTTTAATTTGGTCTACATCCAGTTTCCCGTGCAGTCATTCAAACACAATTACATCTGTTATTTAAAGCTAAACTATCGTTGGTGTCACCCTCGTGGTTCATTTAACCCCCTCGATCATAAACGCACAATGGTCGAGGGGTGGTCGAAAAACTGATTGCAGCTATTTAACTGGCAAGCGTTGGGTTGAGAACGACTCATTTATTGATTTCTTTCTCTTTGTCTCAAGATTTTTACTGAACTACGTCAGAAGGAAGGTTTTTAGAATGTACGTCCGTTTCTATGGTACGTCTACAATCCAAACGGCTATAAAGATTTTGACGACATATATAAAGTCTCGTTAACTTTGTCAAAATTTTGGTTGCCGCACAGGCTGTATGCATTGTCAAAATAGTGCCCGGAAATGAAAAAAGGGGGTATTAGGTTTTTTTTTTACCCTCGCAATAAGGAAAATGGCATTTCAAAAATATATATACATATATAACATAATGTTATATTACTGTTCTGACACAAATTGCCAAAATGCCTACAAAATTTTTGTGATTGATTGTCGCAGTCGGGTTTTTTGTTTGTTATGTAACTTTTGTCTGATGTAACTTAAGTCAGGTAGGTGATGATGATAGGTAATGTAAGATAAGTGAAGTTGATGATTCCGTCGTTAAAATATATATGTGTGTAAATGTAAATAAATAAATACTTGCTTGAAATAAAATATGTTAGTTTTAGATAGAGTCCATGAATAAAGACATCATAATGTTAATGGAATTGTTTCAAATAGAATTTTTCCGTATTTCAAAATATTCCGTTCAACAATTTGTTATTAAAAATGTTATGTACCGTATGGACTTACCTATATTATGTCAGCAATCGACTTTATCTAAAGAAAAGAATATTAAGAACCTATATTTTTGTAATTTCTTCATTATTCCCAAGCCAGGGGTTCCTAATTGAATTATCTAAAACAAAAATCCTGAATAATTTATAGCGTCCTATTGTACCTAACTCTGCAAAAGTTCTAAGACACCTTAATCTCTACGCTAGGCAGCCAGGCAGCGAAAATTTCATAAATCAATCAAACTTTGAAACAAAGATCATAATTCCCACGCAACGACTCTTCTAGAAAACTTAAATTACTCTTTTTCCGCATTACGAGTGCGAAAAATCTTCTTGACGGGCTGAGAAATTGATGGTGTCGAAAAAAGAGGCAAGTCGAAATCCGGCAACTTTTTACGTCATCCGAGTTTCACTTAAAGAAGTTTTTACATCCATTTAGAAGTCGCTCCTATACGACAAGCTGACAAATTTTAATGAACCCCGGGACCGTTAATGTCTGCGAGGTTCGTAATGGGAAAACTTAGCAACCCCCCGCTGTGAGCCGTCGAGATTTTTGTCTTATATCTACATTTGCACATTGTATCCCCGACATATTCGTCGAACTCAGAACAAAACAACTTAAAGAGGATAATGTATTGTTTGATATTGATTGTGGGAAAGTGCCTTGTTTTATCGTCATTCCCGGGGCACAATTTAAACTCGAAACTCTATAGCGACAATAAAAAGAGCAATATTTTCGTCGTGTGTCGTTTGAACTCTTTCGAATCAACGTCTCGTGGTGTACATTACATTATAAATTTTGTTCTATGGTTTGAATGACCAGCGAAAAAATTGGGGGCCACATGATTGTGAATTAAACGGCTACCCCCGGCTAGGGCGGCGTTGGAGTCATCCATCATACGCTTTACATATGTTTAAATAAAACTCGTGGGAAAAGGATTTCCTCTCAGAAGTCAAAGCGACATTCTGCAATAATGTAGGGTGGCCAGCCTCGCTTAATACTTACGAGATTTGTTTTTATGGACATTCCTATTAATATGGTACTAAATATTTTTACATGATATTAATATGGTACTAAATATTTTTACATCATAATTGAAACAAAGATATTGTTAAAGTAGGTAAGCTTTTATTGCACATTAATACTTAATAAGTAAGTACATACTTTACATTCTATAATAACTATGATATCCTCTTTGGGAAGATGCATTATTGTGTTAAAATAATCTTCTACTAAAACCACGTTAAATTGCGCAATATGTTACAAACAGGTCGGAAAATACCTCACTTGTTTACCTTACAAACAAAACTATCAACTTCTAATTAACAAAAATCAATTTCACACAATTCGTGTATTAAATTAAACATAAAATTTAAGTAGGTATTTTATTTTCTTAGTAAACTTGCAAATCACTTTTCAGATCTATACACTTTTATACTTTATCTATATATTTTCTGTAAGATACATAAAGTATCCCACACACGGTCTCAACATGCAGCACCTACGTACAAATAGCGGATTAGGGCAGTTTAGCAAACAAGGCGTCACCGGCGTGTGCCGTCGCCCTTACAGCTAATGCTGTATTAATGTCCATTAGAGCCGAGCATTGTTCTGTAAGAGTGACGATTTATTCAGATTTATTCGGCTAATGTGACTCTCTAAGCCGAACGTTTTCGCACGGAGCGTTCACAAGTCAAGTGTCCATTGTTACAGTGTTAACAAGTTTTGATTTGATATTGAACCTGGTAAACAAATATCTTGAATTCTTGTTGTTATAAACAAAATACTTATACTATGGTGAACAGACAACTTATAAACTTACATATATGTATATTTAAATCCATACTTAAATAGATATTTCTGCTTATCACAGAAAAGTTTGATTTGGGTGGGAATCGAACCCACGACCTTTGGTGTAGCAGTCAGGTTCACTAACCACTAGCCCAACCTGCCTGTCTAATGGCAATGAAAATTAATTTGCAATAGTATAGTCACAAAATGTGGACTAAAATACATTTTGATCAGTGATAGCCTAGTGCTTGGATTGTTGGTCTCCCAAACGAAAGCTCCTGGGTTTAGATCGTTTGCGCACATCTAATTTTCAAAAGTTATGTGCGTATTACACACCTGCCTGTATACAGAGTGGGGACCCGAGCCCAGCAGGCATAGGTTGCAGGGACCATGTTAATCCTGATCTTGACCACCAACATGCAAAGGTCATAAGAGGTAATAACAGAGGCCTATCTTAATACCCCATAAAGCACCGCAATGGCAGTAATAGTGGGTTTCTATCGCTGCAGGGGCTGACACGTGTTCCGGGAGCTGATATGTTATCGCTCTACCACACATCAATCTGCCGACCTTGGCTGCAAGAAGGTTATGGAGAATGCTTTGATTGTGGTTAAATACAACTTAGTATGCATGCACAGGAATAAATTTTACGGAAGTAATTCAACGCAGTGATAGCCTAGTGGTTTGAACGTAGGTTTCTTGAACGCAAGGTCCCAGGTTCAAACCCTGCAAAGTACACCTCTAATTTTATAATTCATATACGTATCAAAATTTAATTATCACTTGCGATGCGTGAACGTAAACATCTTGAGGAAACCTGACAGTTATGTAAAGTTCTCAAAGGTGTGTGACGGTCCGCACTTGGCCAGCGTTGTCTACTAAGGTCTAACGCCTGTACCCCTTACATTTTGTGGTGACCCGAGCTCAGTAGTAGGACAGTTATGGGTTGCGATGATGATGAATGACCCTAAGTGTAGTAATTAAACCAACCACCATTAATCTGTACGAAACATTTTTTGTCTGCGTATTAGATAGCTCGCAGAAACACTGCTTACAATACAATGCTTTATTCAATAATAATTCTGGAATTCGAAAGTACGTTTAGATGATGACCTCCGATGTATTATATGATAGGTTATTTTAATCTTTGAAATAAGTTTTGATTGGTAGTTGTCACATATATTATTCGTCACAGCGGCTGCAAGAATCCACAAAGCAATCTCATTACCGACGTTTCACTTTACACTTCCTGCGTATTCGCGTGCAATCTGTAGTGTGCAAATCCGTTAATCTTATTTGGCGGGTAGTCGAAGCGCACGTGGCGCCACGTGGCGTCAAATCGAACTAATCTCGGGGCCGTACGCGTCAGCGGCGGGCGGAGCGCGTGCGCTACACCGATAACGCCAAGAAACGCTATTCATTCCCGCTCTTTTGTTGCGAACAATCACATATTTATTTATGATATTAGCTACAACCTGCCCGCCACCCTTGCGTAATAGTTAATACCGCTTTAGGAGTTACGTGGAGCGACTACACTCTTGATAAGGGAAAAGATAAATCGGCAAGTGCAGTATCTTATATCTGTATAGTGTATATGAAAACTCTATGAAGGCGGTATCGATGATATACAGTCGCACCAATCGCCCCATAATAGTACTCAAGTATAGGTAATTCTGAATGCTCAGGACCGGTCAGAACGCCATAAAATGGGGGAGGCCTATGTCCAACAGAGGACGACGAAAGTATCGATGGGTGCATAGGTAATTGAGCAATATTATAAATATAAGGAACATTTTACAACTTACTTAAATCTAAAATAGCCGTTCTTCTAATAGCTATTTTATGTTATACGCCTTAGAATTTGAGCATGTGTGACTCGTAACAAAAAGCCAGGTCGTTGCATTCAGATACAACGTACCTACTATATACCAGTATACCTACATAGTATCTACCTATCTCAATGTGTCGTGTCGCGTTTTGGTCCATATCTAGAAAAACTACTACTGCACATTGCATAAAAATGTATTGGAAATACATTTCATTACAAAACAAAATTATAATACACACTATCTAAATTTGACGTTTACACGGTTTTTGTTGTAAACTCTACAACATTCAATATTTCAAAAGTGTAAAAATCACGCTTCTGGGCATTATAACCGTGATAGACGACCCAATCTCATAAATGCCTCTGTTGTTCCCTTTGGATGAGCAACTTCGGCACAAAACTTTGAAAAATTGAAGTGCTTACCCTTATTAACCAATTTTTTGCGTTCAACAATATCTGTGGTACTTTTGTCAGTAATACAAGTTTTACTATTCTATTATTGTATTGTTATGTTCTTATTTATAAGTTTATTTTAATCCTCTACATCTATTATATTTATCATATATAAATATATATATCCTTATATTTATCATTTTGATTTTGACTGTTTATTCTATTTCCTTTGCCTTTTTATGAAATTCAAAATTCTACCACTCGTAGACAAAGAACTGACACATATTGACGTTGTTTTGAGTTTGACATATCATGACATTGACGGACAGACTGAGTGATTTGTACGGATTAATGTTAAGATTGTTAAGCCAGATTGCGGAATAAAATAAATAATAACACACTGAACTTCCTTTTCCATATAATTCTGATCGATTGAAAACTGTGAAAACAATTATTGTTCGTAATTACGTTTCTATAAAGTTATCTGGTAGTAAATATGGTTGAAGAGGATGAATATGCATGTGTAAACAAAACACAGCTCAAAATAAAGGATAATTCTGGGATAAAAAAGAAGAAAAAGAAAAAAGCCAGCAAAGAAAAAGAGAAGGTACTCGAGCAAGAAGTAAAACAGCAAGTCAAGCAACAAATCCACCACGACACCCGGACCAGAGCAGAATTAGCTTTCCAAAAGATGCAAGAGAAAATGGTATGCAATAATTACTAAGTTTCATTCTCCATATTTACACTCAAAATGAACTTCACTTTATCATCGCATCAAGGTTCCACCCAATGCTGGTCTCATGTCTCCTATCACATTGTATAAGGATTAAACCACAGTCCACCATGCTGGCTAAATGCACTTTGGTAAAACTTCACATACTTTTGAAACTTTATGGGGCCCTCAGAGGATTGCAGGGCTTTTCTTCACCATTCCTAATATGCACATAATGTCGCTAAATGAACTCTGGCCCTCTCAGTTGAGCAGCAAAAGCAAGTTGAAAGCAATTTTTTAACTGTTATTATAGAATTAATAGACAAAATATTAGAGATTCACATATTCTCATACATTTTAAAGTCACCTTTAGTATGATTGTTAACCAAAAATAAATTTGTCTCGGGATTTTGATGTGGTTACATATTTAAATATTTTCCAGAATATCTGCCAAGTCAGCTAGTACCTTAAGAAGCCTTAATATTAAACATATTACTGATTTGTCTTTTTATATCAAACTAATCTCATATTTATGATTATAATTTCATATTCATATGTATTATTTATTTCAGCAAAAGCAAAGAATCCAGCAAAAAGCAGAAATGACTCATAAGCAGAGAGTTGAAAAATTCAATCAGCACCTGGATAGCTTGACAGAACACTTTGACATACCTAAAGTGTCATGGACTAAATAAATTATATTATATAACTGCAAAAACATAACACATTTTTATAATAAATTGCTTATTTACATGACACTGATAAATCATTCTTTTTTTTTAATGTGTCATAATATTTTAATTAAATATCTAGATTGCATTCAGTTTATTTTATTTGTACAATAAAAATTCTATTGCAAATATATTCTGACAATGGCACTAACAATATTAAATATAATTGGAGTAGTTCAATGTCTAACTTTGAATAGCAATATTTATAATACTGCTTTTCCTGTATATCTGTTTGACCTACTGTATTTAAGTATGTATTTAAAAGTATATATGTATGTTTATCAGTTATTTGATCACCATAGCACAAGCTAACGCTTAGT
>DWJZ01009665.1:0-10583 GCA_018249125.1 Asbolis capucinus
TATAATAATGGTAAGGATTTATAGGAAAAAATATTTCAGATGCTTAAATCGTTATTTACTTAAAAATTCAACTTCAGACAATGTTTTTCTTCTATTATGTTAAGATATAAGTTAAGCAATGGTACTAGAACAGGTTTTCCAAAGAATTAGAATTGTAACAAAATGTTGTACATTTTTATTACTTTTCATGTAGTTATTTGTAAAGAACAAATCAAAATATTCGAGGCCTACCAACAAAGTTTTCTAACATAGCTCAAAGGGCCGAAAGTTTCCCAAAATACTAGTTATATAAAGATTTACACTAATATTAGCCTGTAAAACAAATTCCTAAAATTCTCTGTTATTAATAAACTAAATAATACGTTTTATATTATTTATAAGAAGAAGGCAATGTATTAATTAAAAATAGCTACTAAATTATTGCTCTATGTAAGTAGTTATTACATTATGTATATATTTTTAATAAATATATATAACTGTGGGAATGGCAGATTAGACGATGAATGTAATAAAAAGAATGGAAAACAAAAGAATGGCAGGAGAAAAGGAAGACGAAGGACGTAAAAGAACGTAAAAAGATTAAAGTTAATTTTGCCAAAATTGATTTTATTTTGCCGTATCCCACATAACTATACATACTCGGTACAAATTCGATTCTAATTATTTTCTATACAAAATTTATCAAGTTTGGTACGAATTTTCACCATGTCATTGTGTAGTACTGTACACGTTGTGTGCATATTTGAAGTAAAATTTCTAAACCCTTGTAGTTAAATTCATACTGTATTGACTAAGTTTGATACGTATTAAATTAAAGTAGAAATAAGGACCTATAATACTGTGAAAAATAAAAATATTTTTCTATTTATTTTTGTGTTCTGGACGAATATGTGAACGTTACTTCACGCAAAAAGAACTAAACGAAACCGAATGAAATTTGGCCCTAAAATAGATTATAGTCTGAAATAACACATAGGCTTGTTCATCAACATACAATGCAGGCGAAACCGGTATAAACTAGTTTTCTATAAAAATATTTCGATGATTAACATTTCGGCCGAACATCAAACTGAAAACAATAGAGAACTATTCCGTACGTAACGTATTTAGTTGCTAACAGTGATTGCTGATGTATGATGAACTGGGGAACACTTGTCATTCTCTGATACCGTAATGGAATATTAATGAACTGTTAGGATTAGTGATGAAAATTATAATTGATAATGTTAAGCTCTGTAGCTTGTATTAGAGGAATGAGTACAATAGACAAGGGGAGCAAGGATTTTGGGATTGATTTGTGGTTACAGATAATTATTTGGCAGATATTTAGTAGGTAGTTAAGAATGTTTTTTTTTTGTCTTTAGATAATTCCCATCCGGTTATCTGGCCCCAAACTATGCGTTAACCTAAATTATGTTGACCAGACAACTGATAAACATACATATATATTTATTTTGAATACATACTTAAATAGATCATTTTATTACACCCAAACACGGAAAAATCATTCCTGCTCATCAGAGAAAAAAAATATTTTGGATGGCGATCAAACCCACGACTCAGTAGTCACTGGACCGAGAGGCCTATCAATTATTTTTTAAATAAATTTCCATCAAAAGCAACTTACAAACTTAATTAAAACAATGCTAAACGGTCCAATGGCAAATACACACATTCTCATGGCTTCTTCGGTAAAACATGTTATACCTAATTGAATTACCACCAGGCTGCTTCAAAGAAGATTGGTTAAGGTGTTAGTGGCAAACCCAAACGTCGAAAGTTTTTATGCCCACACGCCTCGAGCATGGTTTAACGATTGATATCTAACGATAACGACCGAAGACGTCTGCTTGAAGTACGAAAACGCTCATAAAAATATTACCTCTTTTACATTTTAGGGGTCACCAATCTTCCTACACTTTCCCGGTCGCTCGCCAAAATCAGCCGCTGGACTATACGCGCCACGTATGATGGACCTAAACAATGAAATTCTCATCGTTTCGCATTTAACAAACCTTCCTATGTATAAATTTAAACGGTCTTTAACTTTATCAGAACATTTATCTTATATAGGACTACAAAGCCCCTTATCCGCTTCGTCCACTTTAGTACACAGTTTAATCCAACTAGATTAGCAGCCTCCATTTATCTGCAGCCGTAACAGGTCATTGAACAATTTGTCCCAGCTTCTATCTCTAACGAATCAGCCCCTGAAATAATAATCATTGTATGTAATGTGATTTGTATTAAGATAATGAGGCTACCTTTATACTGTGTAAGCTTAATAACGACCCTCAATATAACGATATTATCGATTCAGCGAATTTGTCGTAATCCCCTGAAACGGCTGTAAGATCTAATACAAAATATACGTTTGTATAACGAAGCTGTAATAAGGGTTTGTGTACGTTGCCCGCGTCGGTATTCCCGTTCGATTACAATATAAATGTGGAATAAGTTGGCCGCGTCAGTGTTCCTGTTCGGTTATGATGGATATGTCAACAAGAAAATAGTGAATAGGATCCTCTTATGTTAGTGCGTCATAGTATCCAAGATTCATCGCCACTTACCATCAAACGGGATCGTAAGCAAGTGCTAACTTATTTAAGCATAAGGCTGTTTTGTCACTAACAGTCACCCATCCGCCTACCGACCGCGTCCGCTATTGCTTAACTTTTTCAATCGCTTATAATTGAAACGAGCCGCCGCGCTACGAACGCTAGAACATCATGATGCGTTTACTGAAAAAGATACTATAAGGAGAACTTAAGAATTATCTACACAACAAATGAAACAGGAAATGTTTCTAGAACAACATTAAAAGTAGTCGTCCTCATATTGACACTACGCATGTTGTACATCGGTACACGTAGTAAGTTGGTAAATGTATGTACATCGGTACTCTTTGTACGTCGGTACACATTGCACATCGGTACACTTTGAACATCGGTACATGTTACACACCAGTATACGTTGTACTTCGGTACACGTTATATATCAGTACACGTTTTATATTGGTACACGTTGTATATCGGTAAACGTTGTACATCGATACACGTTGCACATCATTACACTTTGTACGTCGGTACATGTTACACACGAGTATACATATGTACATACGTTGTACTACGGTACACGTTGTATATCGGTACACGATTTACATCGGTACAGCGTGCACGGCGTCTAAGCGATCACGCTTTGATGATTACGTAGCACGATTTTTAATCTAAAATCACGGGTTTCGACAGATTTATTTGGCGGAATACGAGTACAGAAGGCATTACATGAAGCATCTAGTAAAGTATCCTGTCATTAAAGCCCTATTGACTACCTTAACTATTAGTCAAGTGATATAGTCAAAAACCAAACATATAGCCGAACAAGGATTTTTAAAAATATTAAAAAAAAACAAACTTTAACTATTGATCCATAATACAAAAATACACACAAAATTTTATAATTGTATTGTTAACCGTTGAGGAATTCCCTTGTCTGGAGACAAACCTCAACGTAGTATCAGGTCATGCTTGTCATAAAAATGTATTGTCATCAGGATAAAAACTTTATACACAATTTCCGCTCCGTAGTGTAAGAAGAAGTGGGTGTAATTAAGCTTGCAAGTTTGACACGTAACAAACAAATATATAAATATACTAACATACTTATACAAATATACACTGCAAGTTAAATAAAAACTCGTAAAATGCAGACATTTAATAAACAATCCTAACCTCGTGACCTGGATCGAATGAACATTAAAACGGGCCCTACCTGACACCTGGACGATAATGGCTCCGATACAATTTGATAAATGATCGCCACCTGTCAAAGCCTACTGTAGCCGGAAAACGTTAAAACAAACGTCAGTATTGAATTTAATCGCCGAATTTTGCGTCAGCTTCAAAAAACGTTTAAGAACTCTTTACACAGATCCAGTTGATAGAAAAAGCATTTTTTAGGCTATTTCAAGATAAAACAGGAAAATGTTATATGTATATGAAGTTAATATTTGTGTAGATATATGTATATATACATATGTATATGTATATTTTTATTCTAGCAGCCCAAAAGAACTTTCTAGTTTTAGAAGCAGCGCAAGTTGTTTAGGAAAAGCACACCATAAATATAAAACGACACGTTAATGAAAATAAGGTTTATTAATGTTATATGTAACAACTAAATAAATAAATATGTAGATCCCAAATACAAAGAAATACACAAAGTGTTTTGTTAATTTTTGAGGAGTCAGTCCCTTGTTTGGAGCTAATCCTGAAAGTAGTATCAGGTCATGCTTTTTATAGAAATGCATTGTCTTCGGAAGCAGTATGCAAAATTCCAGCTCCGTAGTGAAAGAGGAAGTTCGTCTAATCATGCTTGTAAGCTTTGTCCGGTAAGAAACTAATATATGAATATACCAATATACTAATGTGCAAATATACACTGCAAGTTAAATAAAAGCTTGTAAAAAAGCAGGCTTACTAATATTGGTCTTCTTTTGGACCTAATTTAAAATAAATTAGAACTTAATATTTATAAAAATTTCATCAAAACTAGTATACACAGACACAAGAATTATAATTTAAAATTAAATCAAAACGGGAACTAATATCAAAAGCAAATTCTACATTCTTTTGTTAAAGAAAAATAGCACATCTGAGGATTCTTCTTAACATTGTTGTTGTTGACTTTCACACACCCAGTTGCAGTTGACTTTCACACACCCAGTTGCAGTTCATAGTGACCTTTTCATTAAAAAAACAACGAACAACAGTAAAACTCATAGTTATAAGTAAACTATAAATGAAAGTACTAAATCATTCGCGATATTCAAGCCAGTAAGTGAGACCGTGTAAATACGCACAAAAATAGATTTCCAATAAATTTTTACGTGTAAAAATATTCTTTTATGAACAATCGCAGCGTATAACTGACGTTACTTTTAAAGTGAGCGTAATGATACATATATAAAGCTGTGCATGCCTTTAATTTAAGTACATATAAGGAGATATCATATTGTAACCATATAATTGTATTCGCTTTATGTACCTAGTTGGTGTGCCTTAAATAAATAAATAAATAAATATTTTATGGCATTCTATTGAAAGTGCTGTTAATACTATAATATATATTCTTATTCAGTCACAGTTTAATAAAATCTTAGATACTAAACCCATATAGTTGCTATTTATACGATAATACGTGAAGCAAACACATTATGTCCCACGCTACGAAAATTACGCAATCATTCCGTTTACATTTCCATATTTTGCACAGTTAAATTTTCCACAAACAAGGAGTGCAGAAATATACCGTTTTATATAAAAAATATTTGGAAATATATTAAATTACATAATAAAACAATACAAAGGCTACTGTGTATTTGACGCACACTGACGTTTGGGAAATTACTGAAATTCCCCCTTTTTATTTAATATTTTAGTATTTAGATGTAATATTAATCTAAGATTAATATCGCTAAAACCTAGAATGGCCTAACAGAATACCATAATGAATATTTTAACAGTATTACGTATTGAAAATTATCCTCACTTTTTAGAATCCATCCAAAGGGAATTCTCTGTTTTAGATTTATAAAAATCTTCTTGATTTTGATGAGATACTATCATTTTATTTGTTGAAACAGTATTTTTATTATGTCAACGTTAACTACCCGAGAGGCACACTGTGAAAATTATAACTTAAAACTCCTACCATTCGCTCTCAAGTTTTTCTTTCGCATTAAAATCCTCAAAAAACTCAGAGGTAGTATAATTTTATTACTGTTTGTCATCAAATAAGGTTTAAGTCACGTACACTTTATGTCAAGAATTTCTGAAGCATAATATTATTTTCGATTTGAATTCGGTATTATGGAGTGAGGTTGTATTGCCACATGGTTCTGCAATACTGGGCTGTTGTGCCGACACTTCTGAAACGTGCTCAGAGTATATCGGTCTTTTTATGTTGGTACCCCCAAGTGCTTTGTCATGTAGGACGTGAAAATCATGCATGTGCACACTCAATTTGCCGGTTGGTGTAGTGGTTAGTGAACCTGATTGCTACACCGAAGGTCGGGGGTTCGAGTCCCACCCAGGTCAAACTTTTCTGGGTTTAGCAGGAGTGTTCTGTGTCTGGGTGTAATAATATCTATATATGTATTCAAAAATAAATATGTTTGTTTGTCATAAGGATTATAATGATTGTATATCCTTCCTTGGTGAATGGACTATCGTACACAAAAGGAATTTTTCAATTTGGACCAGTAGCTCCTGAGGTTAGCGCGTTCAAACAAACATGCTGTTCAGCTTTATAATATCAGTAAAGAAGCATAGATTTTCAGCTTTATAATATGAGCAGTGATTATCTCGTGGTTAAGAATTTGGCCTCCTATTCGGGGGTCCGGGTCCCATCCCAGAATCCCAGGGCGCGCACTTCTGACTATTCAGAGTTATGTGCGTTTTAAGCAGTTAAATGTCAATCGATATAACGGTGAAGGAAAACATCGTGAAGAAACCTGTATGCCGGGGAATTCGCAAAACTCAAAGGTGTGTTAAGACTGCCAGTGTGGTGGACTATGGCCTTAACCTTCTCATTCAGAGAAGAGACTCGTGCTCAATAGTGGGCCGTGATTGGTTGCACGTGCAGAACCTCATTATCACTACACATAACGATCCCATAATTAAACGTAATACTTCTTTGTCACGATGGTTACGTGAAAATCAGTATTAAGGACCAAACCAAAATCTTTTTAGTGTGTAAATTTTCTTACCGTTGCCAAATCAAGTATCTAATCCATTTCCGATAAATATATATGTATATTTAAACCTTATACATAGGTACATTACTGAAATGCCTGGTTATTATTAATTCGGAGAAAGATAAATGTAATATATGTATTTTGTGAATATTAGCGCCAGAGATGAGAATCTATTTTGGTCCGAAAATATTATCTGGGATAATAGGGAAGTTTCTAGTATAATTGTTGTGGAACATCATGTATAAATTGTATAGTTTTAAATTATTTATTTATTTATTAAAATATTTTAAAACACAAGCTTTAACTACACAGCCCCAATACGAAGAAATATATAAAATCTTATAACGGTAGTTAACCGTTGAGGAGTTCTCGTGTCTGGAGCCAATCTTGCACGTAGTATCAGGTCATGCTCATCATAAAAATGCATTGTCATCAGGGCGGAGGGTTAATACAAATGCTCCATAGTATAAGAAGGACTGAGTCTACTTAAGGTTGCAAGATTTGATCCGAGTACTTAACAAAGATATATACTAACATACGAATATACAAACATACACTGCAAGTTATATAGAAGCGTGTAATAAAATTGGGATCAGGTAGCCGTATGTGAGATATCCCGAGATATGTATTTTTATGTTTATGTTACACACCAACGTGCCATAGATTCTACTAATATAATGAATTCGAAAGCTAGTGAAGATGGATGGAAAGATGGGTGTTTGTTACTCGTTCATATACATGCGAAGCGTTTATAACCGTGCAGCTTGTTTTGATTGTAAGCGATCGACAAAGTTGGGCAACAGCGGGCGCGGTCGGTAGGAGGATAGGTGACCGCTAGTGGCAAAAATTTCTTAAGCACTTCCCTGCTTCAGAGGGCACGTAAAAAGGTAGGTTCCGTTTGTAGTTGTTAGACAGCAATCTTTAAGCCATGTCGGCTTATGCAATCTTTAAGCCAAGCCGAAGGCCTTCAGGTGGCATAAAACCCTCCTTCGTTTGGGTTGGCCACTAAGCCCTCCACTGATCCACATTTTATTCTATTGTGATTAAATTACTTATCTACGCATATAATTTTCTTAAACATTATACTTATATGTTAATTTAGTTTTATATATATTTACCTAGATAAAATTACTATTATATTTCACAGATTTTTTTTCATTTCTTTGAAGGTTGAGCTCAATTTATTGTTAAGGATTTGTTAGTAGTGATCAGATAAGCCTCTTTGCGAGCCATTTTGAATCAAATTCTGAGAGAAGAGAATAATCTAAAGTAATAAGGATAAAGAAAAATTAAAATACTAATAAAAACATGTACACATTTAATCTTGTCGTAGATACTTTGTGAACATGCCAAAGTTTTATAGCATTCAACATCATCATCATTCTTCATCATCAGGCTTCAACCCATTGATGGCCTACTACTGAGCACGGGTCTCTACTCATATACTTTCAACTTCATTGAAGCCCATTAAATGTCCCACTGCTGGGCCCTAGTCTCCTCTCACAATGTGGAGGGTTTAGGAGCTATTCCAAGTGCGCTGGCCAAGTGCGGATTGACAGAATTCACACACTTTTGAGAATATGGAGAAGTGCAGATTTCCTATTTTAAAATGATAATTATATGTATACTGAAGATGTAAAAGTATAATATTTTTTATGATAGCAATTATACAAAATTATAATTATATGTCCCCTAAAATATGACTCGAAAGTGCCAAAAAATTATACAAAAATATTTTTGTAGTCCTTATCTGTTGCGTAAAATGTAAGAAATGTACAGTGCACCGTATAATACAAATAAGTACACACTACCTATTATATCGCGAAGTCGCAAACTTCTATATCACTAAGGCAAGTACACGATCGTTAGCGATTAGAATTCATATAAAGTTACTTTAAATTACATCAAGAAAATAGTAAAACGAGAGTCTCAGCAAAGTAGTTGAATTAAGTTAAAATGAAATTTTATGAAATGAATTTAATGCATATTTTAGGGATAACTTAAAGACGATTTAAAATGGACCACATTATATACCAGTTTTTAAATAAACAACGAATCATCAAAATTGGTATAGCTAGCGAAAAGTTACTCAGTTATATACAAAAAAATACGACAAATCCTTTACGACCTCTCCTTTTTTGAGTTTGTTAAAAAAAAACCTTTTTTTTTGGAGTCTATGGCCATACACTTCGTAGGACCGCCAGTCCATGTGGCAGCAAGGTCCTTTAATGGAGCCCACTCCTCTGTAAAAGGAACACAGGGCGCCCTTAGTGTAGGTGGACTGACCACCTAAAGAAGACAGCGGATATCAGTTGAATTCAAAAGACTCAGGATCGGTCAGAGTGGCGTAAATTGCAGGAGGTCTATGTCCAACAGAGGACGTTGAAAGGCGAATAGACGGATGAATGGATGATCTGATTTCTCGCTTATCGTTTCTCGTCGTTAGTTCGACAAGTAAAGGCATTGTGTGTGAAATCTAGGTTAGAGCCACTTTTAAAGGTCCGTGCTAACGTATTTATAGGAAAGTCGATTGGAAAGGCTGCCGGGAAAAGGGGTTAAGTACAGCGACATGAGGTGACACTTTTGACTCACTCTTAACAAAGTGGATTAAGCTATTAAGAAGTGTATTGATGATAGCTCTAGTCGAATGGAAAATGATTATGCTACTGCAATACGTTCGTTTTATCAAGTTTCGTGTTCTGATAGGTAATAGAGGTTAAAATACCAATTGAAGATTATTATTTCAAAATAATGAAGACAGTATACTTATTTTCCTTTTGATATTAATCTTTACTTTTGAAGAGGGGTGTTGAAAGGGGATTAAAGGGGGGTTAAATGGCTAGTGAACAAGGGATATATCACGGGTATTCGCGAAAAAAGTTAGTATTTAATATACTACGATCTACTATTAAAATAAAAAGTTTCAAATTGTCTATGCAAAACCTAATAAGCACAGTAAAACATTCAATAACTCATTGCTATGGGTTTGCTCATAACGATCAAAAGAAGTTTCTCCCAAATATGTTCAACGTACAGCTATTTGTCAGACTTATTTTTAACATCTCTGCCTATCGCTTAACTATCGGCTTCATAAAAGTGCAGGATCACTTCATCTGTAAAAGACGATGCGATAGCGAATAGCTAGATGAGCGACGACCTTTACGCGAGAGCTTTACGCGCGTCATGACCACCTATCGATTACTTTACTTAAAATGGCATCCTATGCAAAGTTTAATCGGGATAATGACGTGTGGGGAAGTTCGTGTCTGCTATGATGCTATGACGTTCGTAACTGCTATGAAACTTCTCGATGTTATTTCTCGTCTGTGTATACATATTTAAGTTCTACAAATATTTTAAATTTAAAATCCTTTCGCGGGTCACATTTTGTCCCGCGTAGCCCGCGTAGCATAGGTAGGCCTTATAGCAGATGGGATGATGTTATAAAAAATAGCAGGACAAAACTGGCTCAAGGTAGCACAAGACAGAAAAAGATGGAATTCCTTGGAGGAGGCCTTCATCTGTGAAAAGGATCCTGCATAGTAAATATTGACAATAAAATTTTGACTAACACTTCCTTATATTTTAGGAAATTATTTATAATAAAATGTAATTGTTATTAATGAACACTAACCATATTATGTAACGAACTGTAGACAAAGGCATGCAGGAAATAAAGGGATTTTTTATTTTTATTTTCATGTATTCTACATTAACAAGTTTGGGCAAATTTAAGAAAAGTTTTATTACATGTATATATTGAAGTCTACAACAAACGATGTTTGACTGTTTTTCTGCATTGTTTGTAATTTTGTATTTTTCTCCT
>DWJZ01009666.1:0-10583 GCA_018249125.1 Asbolis capucinus
ATCTTTATTTCTTTGTAAGATTATTATAATGTGTTGTTTGTAATGCTGTTGGTGTGTCAATAAATAAATAAATAAATAGACTAGAACTTGCGACAAATGCTTTTCTATTAGCGTTTACGCCAAACGAAAATTACCAGAATATGGCGTCTATTTTTCCCACATATTTATGAATTAGCGTTTGGCGTGAACGACAACAGAAAAGACATCTGTCTAGACGCACTGGGAACATAACATCCCTAAGTATAATATATAAATGGACAATAAACATCGCGAGTATACCTACACTGAGAGTTCCCCATAAATCTACATGGTGTGTGAAGTCCGCTAATCCACACTTGGCCCGTGGAGTATGGGGTGTATTCCTCACATTGTGAGAGAAGACCCGAGTCCAGGAGTGAGACAGTTATGGGTACAATTTTGATGATGAAACGTACAATATTAAAAATTGTTATATAACTAAACATATTTATATTATATCACAATTTTAATCACATACTTGTTGCGTAATTTCTACACGGCGTTTTCAGTGACAAGTTTAGTGACAGTGGTAGAACAAGTTTCATAGCTAAGCAGTACTTAGGAATTATGTAAGGAGCTAAAGTAAGTACTTATTGTAGGTACTTGCCTAGTTATTAGTTTACTTTTTAGGTTTGAATTTCCGGAACAACAAAAAAGTCGTAATTCTATTTTTTTTACAACGTTTAATTATTTTTTTAAATGGTAAATTCGAATTTTAAATGTCATATTTTTTTATTTTTATAGGTTTTAGTTTTCTGTTTCTTGAAAATATATTACTTATTAACTCTAAAGAGAAATTATTATTATTAATATTTAGATTTTCTGAAACATATAACACAAAGATACTATCATGATAATGTTCTTAATGTTATTTTTTAATTTTTAATCTGTACAACAGTGTAGTTACATTTTTGTTTTTATTTCAGTATTTTTAAGATGCCAAATTTTATTATAGGTTTCGCATGCATCTCTGTACGTACTTTCTCATGAAACCGCAACACAGGCAGTTAATGGATGCGCTTTCATATTACTTCAATCACTTTTATATTTTATTTTAATGATAAAACGAAGAATGCATTTAATGCCTTATTAACCAATGAAAAATGTACACGGTTGTCTTATTAGTCCTGCTTTTTCCTTAAATATTGTAAAATTTTTCTTAATAATTGTTAAAAAAATTATACATAACAAAGATAAAGTAATAATATTCTTATATTATAAGAGACCTAACGAAAATTGAGGACATTTTGTATCAACAGAAGGTGTATACTAAAAAAATTGTATAGGTTATATACGGAAGAATAAAATTAATAGGAATTAGGTAGATACCAAGTCAAAAGTCTGTAGCAAAAATTTTCTCGAAAGTACTATTAATTTTAAAATCCATTTCTCCTCATTAAAGAAAGTGCCATTAAGGAAATTTTGTGACTTAATGTTAATTACTTATTTTTAGTTAATTAATCAAAATAATCACCGGATGTGTTATTAAATAATTACTTTAATGTAATGGATTAAATTTAATTACACAAACAGCGCAATCCCAATAATAAAATATGATAGTAAAAAAGCACTCACAAAAATAACCGCTTTATATTTGAATAGGTCATTTAAAAATAGCCCCTATTCGTGAACAGGTAGCGAGTGAACAATAACTCCCCCAGGGAATACACCTCACAATATAACACCTGACTATGATACACCTGATATCTTTACTATCATAAAACTCCAAGTGCATTTCTCCTGTACGTTGAATATATATATCTCCAATATATCTCCTGTACGTTTTTTCAAAATTTCGGTAAGGGGGCATTCTAATATCATAAAAGGACACGAAAATATTTTTTTGAAATCATTGTCAGCTGTCTGTCTAAAGGCGCATCACGTGAAAACCCGCGGACAGATTTCGATGAAACTTTGTAAAGTTATTACTTATATCCAGGATTAAGATTTAGAATACTTTTAATTCCGAATGATTCCCGGATTTGCTTGGAATAGGAGAAGAAAGTTTGTATGGGAATTTTCTTAAACATCAACCGATTTGCTTGAAATTTGCAACAAACATGTCTTATTTAAATAAACGAAATATTGGTTTCTCAGTTCTTTTGATATATTGTTATGAAAAAAAGGCAAAGTAATGTGAATATTCTAAAATTTTCGATACAAGCTCTTGGGTGATACGTGTATGTGTTTACCTTGAATTTGTAATTCACATATCCTTAATGTAATACCTTCAATATAAATTCAGCGTTCCTTTAATTTCATCCTATAAAGGATAGAAAAGGGGGGTGAAAGTTTGAACTAAAATACCTCTTAATATATGTAGTATTTATTTTTGGAATGACTTTAAATCTGCAGAAATAGCAGCATTTAGGATACTTTTCGTCATGTGTGTAAGCGAAGTACGGCTATAGCTAGCTAAATAATATTAATGGTAAATAAAATAAATCGTAAAATATTATATATATCCTACCAATATAATAAATATGAATGTTTGTTAAGGTCTAAAGTAGAATAGGATATTTGAAAATAGCCCCTTTTCGTGCGCAGGTAGCGAAGCGACAATTCATAACTCCCCCAATGTATAACAATGTATACCTTACAATATGGCACCTGACGGGAACAAAGTTACACCTGATAATACATTTGATAAACATTAACCTCAGTACAAACATCTCTAATACCTCTACAAATAACTTTGCTTGAATAAGATATCCAAAAATAACTCCAATTCTTATGCTAGATGAACAATATTATGGTATTACTCCCTTAACTTCACACTATAGCACCGGACATAATGATTTGAGTAAATATTATTTTTATTTGTTATAAAAAATCTAACACTTCTTGAATAGGACATGCGAAAATAGCTCCTATTAGTGCGCAGATAGCGATAGGCAATACTGGCTTCAACTCATTTATAGCCCACTGTTGAGCACGGGTCTCTCCTCATACTGAGGAGGACTAAGGCTTGCTTCATCACACTGCTCCAATACGGGTTAGTGGATCAATACAATGGTGACAGATCCCCTAATATTTTTCATAATATACACACCTAACGGGAACAAAGTTTCGCATCATAATGCATTTGATAATTGACCTATCTCATTATAAATAAAAATTATCAAACTGCAGATAAAAATGGCATAAATTCATACTCGTAAAAATCATTGCTAATTATTTAGAAGAAAGCAAAAACAATCGATATATGTGCTCAAGTATAAGTAAATTAAATAATTAAAAGTAAATAAAATTATTGATAATTTATCAATAGGCACAATATATCATATGATGGGAACAAAGTGACGCATGAGATAATATGATAATGCATTTGATAAACTTGTCGTAATATCAGTTAAATCGTATTACGATACTTAATGTTTAGCGTTGTCAAATATGTACGATAAGTCTAGATTTATCTAAAGTCTAGATAAACGTTTATATAAATGTTTATCAATAATAAGAGCACAAGAAATATTGTGTTTCTAATACCGTTACCAACTATTGCAGTGTAAAATAATTTGACTTATTTACGTAAGTGTCGCGACGTTGTTGGTAAATAGCTTTCTACTTGATATCCGGTTGCAAAGGACCAATATTTTCTATGAATTAAGATGTGATTTTATTCTGGCAACTCTAGGTTTTTGTGAGTGACTAGACGTGTGGTGCAAAAGCACCTGCGTTTTATTTGCGACCGGGAACACATAAGCGTTTGTTCTTGGATCGTGGTTTTTCTCTATGGGACGCGACAGGGATACTTTTTGGACGATTTGCATGACGTATAGAATTATTTTTATTTTAGTATTCAATTTAAGAACGTGAACTTAATATAAATATACTTAATTTGAGTAAAAATCCGGTCTCCCGCTACTTTTAGTCGGCAATAGATTGGCAATATTGGGTGTATTATCTACTACCAACATTGATCGTTTACCATTAGTGACCAATCAGTTTGTGGTCGATATAAAAAAGCAATTAAGGACGATAATCTATTCCAGGCAATAAACAAAGAAAGTACAGTTACAAACGGAATGTGGAAATCATAAAATACTTTAATTATTATGCCGTAAAACCAGATACTAAATCGTGACGAACCATCTACATTTTATTGATATATGTTCCTAGATTGGTGTTTTATTTAAAAAACTTAAATTTAACTATTCACAAATAAACACAAATTTAAAGTTATGATTGCCTATATCTCAAAAATTACAAAAATAGTGAATGGTAATGTTAACTCTACCAAAGGTTGTGCTCAAGGGAAAAGGTTAAAAGCGTCAAAAAAATAAATACCTCAGTCGCTAATTGGCCGTCAACTGAATAAGAAGAGCACAGAAAGAGCGGTGTTGATAAAGCCTCCGATTCAAGGACCGCACACACCACAAGAAAACTTGTTGTCACTGTTTCGAAATTCAATCACTTTAAACAAACTCAGAAAATAACAAAAAACACTTTTTTACAACACTTCAATCTTTCTTCTTTAATCGTTTTCTCAAATTAAACTTGAAGAATGCTATTTATGATAGTAAAAACAGGTTTTATTTACGAACGTCAAACATACCGCGCACGTCTACACACCTGAGACACAGTAAAGTTCCGCGGTGACTGACTACGACTAGGTTGCGAGACAGAGACGGCGTGATGACGCCAGAGAGAGAGATAATAATATTCTGTGACGTGGGAGGGAGGACGACCGCTAGCTTCAAGAACGCACAGTGCTCCACTTTCCTAACACAAATGTCTAAATTATAATAAAATTATCATTCATAATTTTGTGTAGATTGCAAACTCTCTTAATAATGCCACGATTGACTGAAACGGTATGCATCATCTTCAATAATTAATACGCTTCGCTTAGCGACAGCTTAATAGAGCTCTAAATAGTTTGGAAATCCTGACAAGTTGCATGATTTTCGAGCACACATTTATACCAGAATAATATAAATATACTTTCAAATTGTAATTGACGACTAGCAGATAGACTAAAAGTAAGCGTCACTTTTGTATTGTATTAAGTAAGTATATTGGTATTAATTTGTTTTAAGGTTTAGCCAATATGTTTTTCTCATCGTAATTTGCATCATCACTTGCAATCATTTGTAAGACACAAAGACAGTAAACGGTTTACATTTGATACACATTTCTTTTAAAAATTCTTTGTCTAAATACTTCTATCCATCGTAGTACCATACTTGCTTTGTTTAGACCTATTTGGCAAATAATTTGCAGTCCCTAAGCCTCTTAAAACAAAAATGAGCAACGCTTCGAAAAACGAGTTACGGAATTTAAATGCCCTTTAGACTGTAAAAATGCATGTTGGAACAATGTGCGCGCCGTACCTCCTGTTACCTGGCACCGTCGCGCCCCCCTCCCCGCGCTGTTGCACGTTTAAAATTTTAAACTTTACAAACCTCTTCTTTATAACACAACTTTGTACAAATCAGTAAAATCTCAACATCTCAAGCAATATTAGTCAAAATTTATATGTGAAACCAACTCTATGAACTTACGAAATTTCTTTGCTAACTAATGTTGTAGGCGGAAAAGTTATGGCGCGGATTTAGCAACAGGTTAGTTGGTTGCATCCCATAACTGTCCCACTGCTTGGCTGTGGTTTCAGCCCAAAATATGAGAAGTACAGGCCATAGTCCACAACCAAGTGTGGATTGGTATGTTTAAAATTTTTTTTAGATTTTTTTATAGATTTCGTCACGATGTTTTCTTCCGAAAGCAAGTGATGATAAACTTTACAACAAACTTCAAAAATAAATGGAGTATTCGAGCCCAAATCGGGAAGAATTTGGGTTTGTAAGATAACTTTTGTACCGCTAGGTTACTGAGTACTTGGTAATTTTCCTTTGAAACGCCTAATAAAGTTAAGTAGAGCGAATGTTTTTAAACTACTCATTTGTTACTCAAAAGAACTAAAACTGCGGATAAAATAACAAAAACATCTATTATAAGTTATAATTTACTCTATTATCTATTTTCAATGTTAATTATCTGTTTCTATTATGAATGTAACTTGTCTATTATTAGTCACAAATCTTAATAGATATTTAAATAGTTTTCCGTACAATTATTTACTCGTGTTTTTATGCAATTCAAATAAACTTTATCCCTACTAGTATTATATGTAAACGCGAAAGTAACTCTGTCTTTCTGGCTGTCTGTAACGTTTTCACGCCTAAACCACTGAACCAATTTTGATGAAATTTTGTAGAGAGATAGAGTTGACTCTGAGGAAGACCAAAGGCTACTTTTTTATTGCGAAAAAAGGGTAGAAGGGGTTGATAGAGGGGATGAATGTTTGTATGGAAATTCGTGATTTTTAATGATAGGCGCGCGAAACTTGGTCTTAAGACATATGATAGGAAATGAAAGGACATAGGCTTCATTTCATCGAGCGAAAAGGGGCTGAAGGGGTTAAAAGAAGGGATGAACGGTGTATAGAAGATCATCATCATCATTGTTTACAGGCAGACACGTTAAACTTATAACACCTCTCCTTCTTCGTCGGGGGTTGCAAATGCCATGGCGCGCATGCGAGTACGACGCGGCGCGGCGTTCAATCCAAGCGGCATTATTATTATGATTACAATAATATAATATATTTATAAAGATAATAAAATGATGAACCGGCGGTGCTCGGGCACTCGGGCGCGCTGATAGTGGGGCGGACCACCACCCACCGCCACGACCACGCAGACGAAGTCGCGGGCAAAAGCTAGTTTAATATAAGATTAGGAATTTAATATTAAATCAGAAATTCAATATACAATCAGTGTTTGAAAATACGAATAACTCCGAAGTTTTCTTTGAAATCTCATTGGAATTAACGAATAAATATCGTAATATTGTGTATCTAACAAAACATTAACCTGGAAAGGATGCCGGGGAAACTTTGGACGAAGTCATTAATCAAAAAATTCTGAACTTTTGAGTTATTATTTCAGCCTAATTTATCAATTATCTCTTTGAAATTCACGCCACAGACTAATTGAGATGGTTAGATAATAAAACAAAGTAAAAGTTATTCAAGAAAGATAATTTTGACACCGCGATGGTTGATTTATGATTAGATGTTGGTGACAAGTTAGAAATAATGGTACAGAGGGTTTTATTTTTGGGCATTAAAGTATAATAGTGGTGATATGAGGCACAATAAACCATGTAACGTTTGATAAAAGATGAAAATCAATTCTACAGTTCGGTACTCAGAAATCTAGCATTAACATAGGTTCTATTTTGAGAATACATTTTAATTACATAATACTCAAAACAAAATAATAGCCATTATTTATCTTTACTACTTGTATTTTACGTTTACTTATTAACTTGAATGCGTACTTAAGAGGTCTTAAGTGTTGGCAATTGTTATAGGAGGATATGGAGTAAACACAGAATTCCATAAAATTACACTTTCCCTTATTTTGTTTTGACTAGTATACATCCATTTGTATTCCACAATTTAAATTAAATTTATGTTTTCCGCAAGAGAGAGAAGTCTGCGTGTCCCAGCCCCACTGTAAGCTACACACGCACCAAGTGTTTCAGATCTGGATTCGCACACGTCTTATGGCCGTTTCCGTATACTTAGGAGGCTGAGATCCATCGATCTAGGCCAGTTGGTCTAGTGATTAGTTAACCTGACTGCTACACCGAAGATCATGGGTTCGATTCCACCCAGGTCAAACTTTTCTTTAATGGGCAGAAATGTTTGTTGTGTGTGTTTGAGTGTAATTATCTATATCAGTATCTATTTAAATATATATATATACATATATCTATGTATATCAGTTCTCTGATCACTATAGTACACGCTAATGCTTAGTTTGGGGTCAGATGATTGTGTGTGAGTTTTCCAAAGATATTTATTCTTATTCTAGAGTATACTTTACCACGGCTCAATGTGGATTGGCGGAGGAGTATTGGCCAACCCGAGTGTCGAAAGTTTTTATACTACTGGAACGTCTCCGGCATGGCTTAACGATTGCTTTCTATCGATAACAACCGAGACCGACGACTTTACATGTACTCTGAAGTACGGGAGTGTTCAAGAAATGTTTGCCTCTAGCAGTCACCATCCACCTATCACCGTTGCTTTTTCGATCGCTTATAATCAAAACAAGCCGGCTTTGAACTTTTAAACGTGTTAACCAGAGTTCAAATTCAAAATTTAATTGTCCATAAAAATACTTATAATGTACTTGTAAAATGCATGTACGTCATTTTTAACTGTAACTAACAATTTAAAAAAATATATATAGCAAAATATTAAGATTTTGTTCCTTACCGATATTTCAAAATACGTTATTCAAAGAACAATTTTACTCGCAAACATTTTTTTTATAAACATCTTTGGACAACTCACACAGCCATCTGACCCCAAACTAAGCTTTAGCTTGTACTATGCTGATCAGTTGACTGATAAACATACATATTTTTCAATACATACTTATGTGTATACATATTTTCACACCCAGGCACACAAAAAAACATTCCTGCTCATTACAGAAGTTTGATCTGGATAGGCAACGAACCCACGACCTTCGGTGTAGCAGTTAGGTTCACTAACCACTACACCAACCGCCCCGTCACTCGCAAACAAAGTTTTATATCTATTTGTTGTTTAAATTAATTTTATTTCGTTTTCAATGTAACTTTGGCTAGTTCTTTAGCAGACATTCCTTTTGAATGTAAAGATTTGTGGACAATAAAGCGTATAACAGGAATTCTTATTTGTTAAGTTTAACTGCAGAATAATTTGTTTCTTAGGTCATGAATATTATTTTAATGTTAATCTCTTCTCGGTTAGTATGTATGTCTTGTTTATAAAATTCTCGTGTCACAATGTTAGTTACCATACTTCTCCGAAACGGCTTGACCGTTTTTTATGAAATTATATTTGCATATTCATTAGGTCTGAGGCTACTATCTATTTTTCATACTACTAAGGGTTATCTCCCCTAACATTTTTTGAAGTGTAGACAAATTATTTTTTATACTGTGCCATTAAAAAATACATACAACCCTAAATTTCGACCCTTCTATTACAAACCC
This sequence comes from Asbolis capucinus, assembly GCA_018249125.1. Taxonomy (NCBI): domain Eukaryota; kingdom Metazoa; phylum Arthropoda; class Insecta; order Lepidoptera; family Hesperiidae; genus Asbolis; species Asbolis capucinus. The sequence goes on from DWJZ01009666.1 coordinate 9,079, forward strand.
CTGTTTTATAATAGTCGTTTAGTAATTTAATCATTAGAAATTACCTATAAATAATTTATAATGGCAAAACAACGATTGCCGATTCAGCTAGTATATCTATGAAAATTAATGTTTGTTTATTCCTCCTTTATAGTCTAACATGGTTGAAGATAGAGTACTGTTGTCTTTAGCAACTTTGTTCAGAATTCTTCAGAATTCGCGTACATATGTATATCGTTGATGAGGCGATGCATGGTAACACGCGCCATGTACATTTAGTATTACGTTAAATATCTTGATTTTTACATATTAATTGCGTAAAATTATTGACAATTTTTGTTTGTTTTTATCATGCTAAAAAAACTACATACTTACAAGGGGTTACTAAGTATTTTTCTGTTGTTTTTTTGCATTTCTAGGCCCGACAGCGAGGGGTTAAATTTATCTGATTACTTACTATGAAGCACGTCTGAGCGAATATTTATAATTAGTAACACACTTTTTTTCATAATAACTACTTTCACAAAAATATTAGTGAATTCTTGGAATTTCGTTCGTCGTTTATATTTTGTTCCTCCGTCCATCCGTCAACTGTTAACGAACCCAGCAAATTTTCATTTAAAAGAAAAAAAGCAATATCGCCGTTTAAAAATCATAATAAACAAATCATATTTCCCGTTTCCCAAAGTATTTCGACATCATTACGACAGTAATCGGGTCAAAGATTCCGTTCTGTCGGTCCCAATTATTTCAGGCATTCGGTCTCGTAGACCCACAGACTATTAAAGGTGCAGGTAAGAGGGTTAATGTCCCCAGCGCCCAGCTGAAGGTGGGTTACATTGAGAGTGTGTGACGACCCGTGTGATTCGACATTGAGCCACATATGACGAAAACTGACAAAATTTTACGTGGCATTTGTTACCCCATTCCAATTGCTAGGGTCAGCTTTGAAGTGTTATAACAAAGGTTCATGGCATGATAAATAAGTCTCTTTTTGTCCGTTGAACTGGTAACACTAAGGGCTTTATTAAACTGAACTTCTACTGTTGCGACGTTGTGAGCTTATGAAAAACCTCACCATTGTCTGGAAATGTTTTATTGTCATTTTATTCCTATATTGTTTGGGATAGGGGCGTAGTTAATAAAGAGAATATTTTTCAGTAATTCCTCTATATTTTCTTGTTTCCTTTTCATGTCTTGCTTCTCTGGTCATTCACTCCGATTTTCAATATTAATCAGTCATTCTGTGTAATAGCAGTAATGATTGCATACATATGATTGTTTATGTTAATTTAGATGAAGCGGTGATAACCTAGTGGTTAAGAATTCGGCATCCTGCTAGGGGGGTCCGCATTCGAATCCCAGGGCGCGCACTTCTGACTTTTTGGAGTTATGTGCATTTTAAGCATTTAAATATCACTTGCTATAACGATGAAGGAAAACATCGTGAGGAAAACTGCATGCCGGGGAGTTTGCAAAACTCAAAGGTGTGTGAAGTCTGCCAATTCGCCCTTGGCCAGCGTGGT
>DWJZ01009667.1:0-10583 GCA_018249125.1 Asbolis capucinus
CGATGCAGTGATAACGAGCAACTTTGATCAAGTTTAAATATGGAGAATATTTTAGCTGATTTGTAACACATTAATTGTGTGATAAATGCATGGAGTGGATGGAAGGGGAAAGAAAGAGGAAGAGCGACGGAGGAAGGAAAAGTGAAAGAGTGACAGGAAGGGAGATACATAGAGATGAAGATAGAAAACGGGTAGTGAGTAAGAGAGAAAGAGAATAGATAGAGGGGAAAAGAAATTAAGGAAGACAGAGTCTAGCTCTTTATGTTTGAGAAATACAAAGTCTCAATATGTAATGCTTCTGTACTGTGTGTGTGTATAAAATATTTGTGTATAAAAACATTCTCACTCGAGTCTGTACACAAGGAAAACAAGTAAGCTTATTGATTCTTAACTCTTAAGCCAGACTTAAAATAAATTTCTTTTATAATCAACTAAGAACGATCCTACATTGTTACATTATTTTAATAAAGCTATTCATAAACCTTAACTTTAATATCAAAAGTAAATTAAAATTACTTTCTGTGTTCTCTATCTTATTTTAAAATTTTACGGAATATTATTTTAAGAATCTTACATTAAATGAAAGCAGAATTTTACTGCAGATAACCAGCAAATAGCATTACTAGCTTTTTAAATGAAATATTCTGAATAAGTAGGATTTTGTAATCTACGTTTGTGTTAACTTTTAATATCTGGATTTAAAAAGAATGTATTTTGTAATATACAGTATGAATATAGAGATATAGTATATTTAAATATTTGAGATAAAACCTGATTTATTGATTATAACTACGACACAGTAGATTTCATTGTCCAGCAAATGTCTTGTACTGAGCATGATTTAATACTGCGGAGGCCTAGAGTATCCTCCACCACGCTGCTCCAATGTGGATTGTGAGGCCAACCCAATTCTCTGGTTATGCCATCCGAAGGCCTCCGATGTGGTTTAAAGATTGCTATGTACGATATCAACCGGAATCGATGGCATTGCGTGCCGTCCACTGCGGAAACGCTCATAAAATTTTGCCATTAACGGTCACCCATCTTCCTTCCGCGCCTGTTAATTAACTTTTCCGATCGCTTGCAATTGAAACAAGCCGCTGGACTGTACATATAATTCTATTAAAGAAAGAATAAAAATCAGGACCGGTAACTTCACATGCACAACGCCACCGATTTTCCTCGCCTATACTTAACTTCGCTTATCAATAACAACCAATCTAAGCTGCCGCGCTCTCAGCGCCTCAATGACCCGTTGAACGTACAGACTCAATTAAATATCATTAGTAGTAAAGTGGAAGTCTCTTCAGTCTGTGTGTTGTATTAGTTGAATGAGTAAAACTGGAAAACATTTCAAGTGTTTTTGCTCTGAACTTCGTAAACCTCACGTATTGCTAGCTCTCTGACGGAACTGGTTAATACACACTGACGGGATCACTATATATTTGTTCTATGCTAGTTTCCACCGGGGCTACGTTGATAAAAATTAACATGTGTATTATTCCAAACTGTAATCTATTTCTGTGATAAATTTCATTCGGATTCGTTCAGTAGTTTTTGCGTGATGAAGTAACAAACATCCATGTATAATATTAGTAGAATACAATTTTAAATTCAAATAATTTATTTTCAGTGTACTTATGAATGTCTAAATATAAATTTATCACCGTTTCGAAAAGTTGCCGTAATAAAGAGGAGAAGAAATGGGAAAATAAAATCCTCAGCAGCAGCAAGTTTAAAAAATATATTAGATTTTTAAATTAGTATATTATTAAATTAACTTGTTCATTAAGAGGTTTATGGTTTCGCAATGAAAATTAGGTTTGTCTATATCGTTCCATGGCACAGCATACTATTTACTTTCATAGGTTTCTCATCAATCTGTCAGTTTCTCAGTCTGTTAGTTTCATCAGTCTCTCTTCAGTTTTTCAGTCTCATCAATCTTTTATCAATCTCATCAGTGTCTTATCAGTCTCTAATCAGTTTCTCAGTCTTATTGGTCTCATTATTCTCTTAATAGTCTCAGTCTCATCAGTTTCTCAGCCTTATCAGTCTCATTAGTCTCTTATCAATCACAGTTTCATCAGTTTCTCAGTCTCATTAGTCTCTTATCAATCACAGTTTCATCAGTTTCTCAGTCTCATTAGTCTCTTATCAGTGACAGTTTCATCAGTTTCTCAGTCTCATTAGTCTCTTATCAGTCACAGTTTCATCAGTTTCTCAGTCTCATTAGTCTCTTATCAGTCACAGTTCCATCAGTCTCTCAGTGTCATTGTTGTCAATAGTCTCTCATTCTGATCAGTGTGTACAGACCCGTTGAACAAAACGTACGCTCTCGATACAGGAGTGCAGAAAGACGAATTAATCCTTCATTTATCTATCGAAATGTTGTGTAAAGTTCGCTTTCTAATGAAATCTTTGCCGAGTTCCTAATACTTTTGTAATGTTGAAACGTGTTTTGTTGTATTTAATAGGTACTATTAAATTTACATTGAAATCTGTATTTAAATAAGTTTCTGAAGTTATATTTCTTTTGATGTCACCCTGAAGCTAGTCAAAGTTTTAGTTTTTCCGATGCACGTGCACACCGTCACAAAAAACAGACACCTTGAAGTTAGCTAGTTAACAGTTTAGTTTTTATGATGCGCGTGTAAACGTCACAAAAAACCGACACCTTGAAGTTACCTAGTCAACACCTTAGCTTTTATGATGCGCGTGTAAACGTCACAAAAAACCGACACTCTGAAGTTATCTAGACAACATTTTAGTTTTTATAAAGCGCGCGCACAACGTCACAAAGAGCCAACACCCTGAAGCTAGCTAGTCAACATTTTACTTTTTACGTTATGTGCGCACATCGTCACAAAAAACCGTCCCTCCAGTCCTCATAATTCGCTAGTTTTATTTATTTTCTTCTATAAGTGTATGTTTTTCGACAAATACGTTTGCTATACGTTATCCCATGGGATAAGGCGAGAGATAAAATTTTTAGAAATATTTTTATCTTGTTACGCAAAAGAAGTATAAATTAAATTTTCACATAAGTACACATGCACATTTTTATATTTTATAATTACGTAGAAAAAGTTAATGCTTGACATCGTTCCCACCTGATGATAAGTCCCGATCTAATACGATCGTCTCGTCTACGATGTTGGGCGTACTAACTCAGTATGTGCCTATTCACTCTTCTCTTGAAGACACCCACATCACGCGCAGGCGGAACACAGCGCAGGGGAGTTGAGTGTTGTAGGAAACCATAAAAGATATGATATATTGATGCAAGAATCCCTGACTCACAATTTTTCATATCCAGCGGCTTGTTTCGATTGTATACGATTGAAAAAATTAAGTAAGACCGGGCGCGGCTGGTAGAAAGTGACCGTTGATGGTAAAAAAATTTTGAATGATATCCTTTGGAGTTTTCGGGCGGAATTAAAACTTCCGACGCTGTTGACTATTAACCCTCCACCAATCCACAATGGAAGAGCGTGGCATGCTCTAGGCCTCATCAATATGAAGAGAAACCAGTACTAATGAACACTGGTACTGAGTGAATCATCAGTGTGAAGTGGTAAAATATTTTTGAAAATTTTGATGCAGGAAGGCTTTGTTATCGATATACATACATACATTGGTTTTGACGTTTAGACAATGTTTTTTGGATTTATTGTCTGTCTATCTGTCTGTCTGTTCGAGCTTCACGCAAAAACCACTGGACAGCTTTAGAAGAAAGTTGGCATAGTCATCGTTTAAAACCCGAGAATGGCTTTAGGATATGTTTGATCCGAGGAAATAACTTAGTTCCCACAGGATAACAAGTCAGAATTTGTATGAAAATTCCGAAAATTTAACATGTTTGAGGTTTTTGTAAGGACAATGGTTATAGAACACTCATTATCCCAGAAAACTGCTTTGTTCCCGTGGGATAATAGATTAAAATTAGTAAGGAAACTCTGAAACCACTGGGCAAGTCCTCTTCCGAAGCGAAGCAACAGCACTTTCTAGTAACATAAAAAAGTTGAAAGGCCTTACTGTTGGTCGATTACGAGTGACGCCAACGTTCAATGGAGGAAATAATGACTACGACAAACAAAACAAACCGCACTAAACAAGTGGACTGACTCTTAACAGGTTTTATATTGAATTTCTTTTATTAACTGAACAAGTCGTCGGTTGACCGGGGACGACTTGAAGCTAATGAAAACTGGCATTTTTATTTCTAGCTTCTTTAACCAACTTCAAGAATTGAGGGTATTATAGCCAGTTTTTTGCTGTCGAAGGGAAAACAGTCAAAAGATGCCATGCATTTAGGAAGAAGTACCGGGGTATGTGGGATTTTTACCCACCAAAACCTTTATGGCCTGTCTTTGCATTTTGTAGAGGACTCCAGGATCTCTCAAGGAAAAAACCGGAGTCCTTTGCCAATGGTATTCGGGCCCATCACCGTGTAAGTACTCTACGACCTGTAATGGCCACATACAGCGCCATCCTTGCCGGCGTCGCTTGTTGGACGATTCAGGCTGCTTCACCGCCCGCGGTCCCAAAAGCACGCTACCTCCATGCTCTATTCTTGTCCCGATCTACAGAGGGTTAACCATTATAGCCAAATTAGTAAACCCTCGTTCCTGAGGAGACATAGCATACTCACCCACGCTATTACCCATTATAGCCCAAGAGTATATACCCTCGTTGCTGAGGAAGCGTAGCGTATTCAACCATGCTATAATATAATAATCTAGTTCAGCAGATTGCAGTGTTAGTTGAATGGTTTAAGCTTTGGTCTCTCGAACGTGAGGTTCTGGGTTCATATTTGGTTACGCGCACCTCTAACTTTCAAAAGTTATGTGCGTATCAGAAGTTGATGAGCATTTCGGCAAAGAATAACATCGTGAAGAGTCTACTTCCGAGAGTTCTTCATTAAGTTCTCAAAGAAGTCTGAAGTCTACTAAATCACACTCAACCAGCTTGGTGGACACCTGTACCCCTCAGGTAGAGACTCGAGCCCAACAGTCAGTTATGGGTTCCAATTATGTAATTGTTCACCAATTAGTTCACCACTAATCCACAACACCTTCAAGCTGATTGCATCAACTACTTCAGGAATATCGAAACATTTCAAACAGATTGCCAACACACGACACAATATCTCTTTCAATCAATTGAACAACTCTCGCACCCCGACCACATACGTTTCACTATCACCGTAACACAAATTGTAATTAACATTTTCATTTATTTTCCATCACTTAACGATGGCGTAGCTTTTATGTAATGATAGGATTTTTTACCTGAACTGATAAAAACAAAACTTAGTGTAGTAGGCGAGGAAATGAGAAAGGAGAAGATAGGAGATAGGAATGGAGAAATTGAGATAGAAAAGGTAAGAGAGGCCGTGGAAAGATACAAAGAAAGAGAGATATTATAAATAAAGGAATCATACAACATTTTTAATTTAGTAAAAATCAGATTCATCAAGTCATGAAGAGGAGAGAGTAGTAAAGAGAGACGATCAGAAAGGAATCTAGCTACTGAAACTTATCCTACTTGTTTCATTAAACCGTTGAACTGCAAGCTCTTTTTTTAGTCTTGAAAAAAATATCCCTCGCAGCATAGTGTTATTCATGAACCAGCTGATTTGTATTTGTGGCTCGAGTAGATTCTATCGATAATTGTTGAGACAAACGCCACTAGAAGCGCTGAACCTCTTTCAATCAACTGAACAACTCTCGTGACTCCGGTTTATTGGTGTTATTCAGATTACAAAATGAAATTGGAATTTTCATTCAGAATTTGTTTTTCGATAGTGTAAATGAATACTTAAAAGTTGTTTTATTTAATGTGAAAAAATGTAATGTTAATATTATGAGTTTCTTTGTTTACTTGAACGCGGTTATGTTTGGAACTACAAGTTCGGTTAGAAAAATTCTTTCAGTGTTAGAGAGCCCATTTATCGAGAAAGGCTATAGGCTATATATCATCATGTTAGGACTAATAGGGGCGGAGTATCAATGAAGTTTTTTTTTCTATTGAGAGATTCCGCTGCGTGCGCTGCGTAATCGGTTAAAGTTTTGGAAAAATCATGTATGACAGAAGCGAAGTCGCGGGTTAAAGTTAGCGTTAGCCCAAAGTAACTGATCCAAGCGAATGAAGTAGCGGACGGAAGCTTCAATGGCTTCAATTGATAGCCTGTTATTGAGCAAAGGTTTTAACCCATACTGATGAGATTTAGAGCGTACTCCACCATGGTGGTCCAACGCGTATTGGTAGAGGAGTTAGTGCCCAACCTAAGTATCGGAAGTCTTTATGCCGCCTGAGGGCATCCGACGTGGCTCAACGGCTGCTATTGATTCCAACCGAGACCGACGGCCTTATGTCGCCACTTTTGTCATATGAGGGACCTCGGACAGGTCCGAAACTAATTGGGCAAATTCGACTATATCACTTGAGTCAGCTGTTTAAAATAATCATGTATTCAGACACGAATTTTTCAATAGCTTTTTTACACATTATAAGTTAATGCTTGACTACAGTCCCACCGGATGGAGTGGTGATGTAATCTTAGATGGTAAAGCACATTAAATTAGAAGGAGCCTATTCACTCGTGTCTTGAAGATACCAACATCGAGGGGAAACAGATGCTGGCAACTTATTCCAATCCTTCATTTTACGCCATGCAAGAGACAAGGCAAAGCGTGTCGTCCGTACCGGACGGATCATTGCACATCGCTCGCCTCTCTATCGCTTTCAAAATTGTTAAGATATTGTTAGCTTTAAGATTGTCTTTAACACACATACATACATTGGACTACTAATTGCAGTTTCATGAGGCAAAGCATCCTTCCCTTTGACAATATCACTCGTGCACTACCGTAATATGGCCATTTACTGTACCACATACATATACATACTATATCACAGTGATGCGCACTGGAGCAACTCGAATATCCTCTATACTTGGTGCAACTTCGACCTGTAAACAAACCATAAAAAAAATTTTTAGGGTTTTCACCAACTTATAAATAAATTTTTTTGCCGCTAAACTACTTATTATTTTTTTGAAAATTTGCTACTAAGCTAAGTATTGACCAAGGACACGTACAAACTACGAATAAATATATTCATGCCAGTCACATACAAAAAATTACAACACACAACATCATTCACAAATTCATACTCTGACATCCTTAATTTCATGAAGGAGGTAACAACCTTTTAACCTATTGAAGTATTTTGTTTTATATTTTTTTTGTTTTTCCTTATATGCATTTGTTACCAAGCAAACGGCATAATTCACAAGAAAATGTTTTTAAAAATGTAATGGTACAAAAGAGTTAACAACTGATAAAACAACAAAAAGTTTAATTTTCCTGTTTGTCACAGGTTGCTAGGCAACGGTTTGTTATTAAACATTCCGGATCGAGTCTGCACCGAGTACAGGACTCTACAGTTGCAAGGTACTCCTTCTCATGAATGAGATGAGGCATACAAAATAACTTATATCATTACCTCAACCCATCATGACCCACTATTGAGCACGGGTCTCTTCTCTGAATGAGAAGGTTAAGGCCATAGTCCACCACGCAGGACGAGTGCGGATTGGCACTGACACACCTTTGAGTTTTGCAAACTCCCTGGCATGTAGGTTTCTTCACGATGTTTTTCTACATTCTTATAGCGAGTGACATTTAAATGCTTAAAACGCACTTAACTCCGAAAAGTCAGAACTACGCGCCCTGGGATTCAAACTCGGAACACCCGAATTGAACGCTGAATTCTTAACCACTAGGCTATCACCGCTTAATAAGTTGTATACTTACTACGAAGTAATGAACATAAATAAGTTGAGTATTATTGTTTCGGCGAAGGAAAACATCATGAGGAGATTCTCCTAATACTTCCTGAAAGTGTGTTAGGTGTACAAATCTGCTCTTGGCCAGCGTGGTGGAAGCCCCAGAGCCCTTGTAGCGGGAGACCCGTGCCCAGTAGTGGGACATTGTTAATTTTAAAAACGATAACACTTTTTACAAGGACTAGAAATTCTCTTTGCCGATGAAATTCAATCGTTGAAATTTGTCGTTGTTACATACAAGATAGGTTATTGGTTTTAATAGGTTGTTAAATGTATTTTCAGTGCTTTCATATGCTAGCTGTACCCGGTGCGCTTCGCTACGTATCAACTCATCAAACATTTAGATATAATTTCTTTCAATGTCATTCTCATACCAGCACCTTTTTTATAGAATTCTGAACAAAGTCGCTCTCTATGCTGTATATCCTGCTATTTCAGAGTCTACAAAGGACAAACAAAGTGACAAACACACATGGATTTTTATATCCATAGATGCTTTCTGCACTTCTCCGTTTAAATTTTAACTGTGCCAAATTTCATAATCCTCCATCCACGACAGGCGAGTTAGCCTAGTGGTTAGTGAACCGACTGCTTCACCGAAGGTCGTGGGTTCGATTCCCACGCAGATCAAACTTTTCTGTAATGAACGGGAATTCTGTGTATCTGGGTGTAAATATCTATATAAGTATGTATTTAAAAATATGTATATATGTATATTTATCAGTATCTGATCACCATTGTACAAGCTAACGGTTTATTTGCGGTCAGATGGCCGCGTGTGAGTTGTCCAAAGATTTTTCGTTTTTTTACGTTATTCCTTAAAACTGCCACAATTTTTTTGCTTCACGTAATACATAGATAAGTATATAATTTCACGCATATAACAAGAACCAAAATAGATGTTACTTGTATAACAGATAGTCTACAAAAGCCGGTATCCGTTTATACACCTTGACTGAGTAACGCCGCTTAGTTTAGCAAATTGTACGGCGGTCTGCCGGTGCGGGATTACTGGGTCGTTAGAGAGGCGACCTCAGGAAACTCTAGCACCTATTAATATCAGGATTTAACATTGTACTGCTCAAAATATATCTTTGTATATGTATACGTTTTCATTGTGTATTCAAATAACATTTCAATATTGTAACTTATAAATATCTGTTGTATGTCGGTATAAAAATTTTGCTATAAAAATTGAAGAAAGAAAGAGAGAGAAAAAGGAAAAGAGGAAGAAAGATAGTGTTTATTCGTGGCCACAGCAAAAATTGCATCAAAATCCAAGAAAATAGAATGTTTTTGGAATTTTAAAATTTATGTTTTTGGAAGTTATTTAATTACTTGTTACTAGGTGAATACAGCACAATATAAAGATTAAAACCGAAAATACATTACAAAGAAAATATAAGGACATTAACAATAACGCAAAAAAACATACAATACATTAGACAGTAAGACACAAACTGTACATTGCTTGCCTACAACTCTGTGCATTAGGCCACGAATGGGAACGGACTCAGTATATTCATATTGACACTGATTTTCAGTCCGACCCTTTCTCAAGAGGAGCTTGGTTCATTGTACATTTTCCCCGGATTAGAAATCTTTGGTTTCAATGGGTACAGGATAACATTATAGTCTGGAGTTTAATTTAGACAATTTTTTTATAAAAAAATGGTCTTATATTCGACGTTTGTATGAAGAAGTTTGTATGACTCGTCACGTCATTCATACAAATTTCTATCCCCCATTTCAACACTTTGAAGTTAGTTTTACAAAAAAAAATTCCTAAGTCCTGTTGTACATTAATGTCTATCTATGAACCAAATTTCATTGAAATGGTTCCAGTGGTTCAAGTGTAAAAGCGTAACTAACGGAGTTATTTTCACATTTACGGTAGTAAGGTTAGGAATATGTTCCATGCCCACTCGTGCGTGTACTGTCGTGTTTTGAGGCATAAATTTCAATTTCCTGTCTATTCTGATGAGGAGGAAATGTGGGTAAATAATTCCTCATGCCTAAATTTTTATATCATTATAATTTTTTGGGTAGGAAGTCTTTTGTTATATTAAAATTATCTCGGTTGTCAGTATATGAAAAATTGCTAAATGAAATTATAATTTTTTTACATCTATTGAAGAATGGGTACAATAGATCAAATATCTATTCAAATCTATGGAGGCATTACTTTTTACAAGGTTTTTTTTAAGGCTACACCAACACGAAGGGCCTACATTAACCTAACTTAACATAAGTTTGTTACAAAGTCGATGTTGAATACGGATTGTCTATGGTACACCTTAGACATTACTTTAATTATTTTTATACATATTTTCTTATAAATTATTTGTTATTACAAGCTTTTATTTAACTTGCAGTGTATGTTTGTATATTAGTATGTTAGTATATTTGTTTGTTATGTGTCAAATCTTGCAAGCTTAATTAGACACACTTCCTCTTACACTACGGAGCTGAAATTTTGCTTACTGCTTCAGATTCGATGACAATGCACTTTTGTGATAAGCATAACTTGACACTACGTTCAGGATTGGGTCCAAAAAAGGGAATTCCTCAACGATTAACAATACGGTTATGAACTTTTTAAGTTTCTCCGTTTAGTGCTGTGTATTAAAAGCTTTTCCTTTTAAATATTCCTTATTAAGCCCGTTTGCCTTCTTTGTTCTATTTGGCTTAAGGTAGAAATTAAAATTATTTGACTATTAGCGTATCTTAT
>DWJZ01009668.1:0-10582 GCA_018249125.1 Asbolis capucinus
TCTATTGGCAATCATTTCCGCAGCGTACGCGATATAAGGACGCACGTGGGGTTACGTTGTCGAAATTTTCACGCGGAACCCTATTTTTTCTCGTATTAATTATAGCCTGTGTTGATCAGGGATAATGTAGGATTCTAATGGTAAAAGTTTTTTTTTATCAGTCCAGTAGTTTCGGAACCTATTCAATTCAAACAAACAAACAATCAAATCTTTCCTCTATAATATTAGTGTAGACAACAGTTACGTCACGGAGTATGTACATACATATATTATTGGCGCGAACCATTGCCGGAGACAACGAAACCGCGTAACATAATATTCGCCTTGTTACTTTACTATTGCTATTTTATTTAGCTATACTTCTTATTCTTATTAGTCTATTATCTTCTTTCTCCGTCACGCGTAGTCATTCTTGTTTCCACTCTGAAGCAGTCGTCCAGCCGGCCGATTCTAGTCTCACAGCTTGTAGCGATATCGTAGCGACTTTGTTGTTGAAGCTAATTCGGTATTTGTAATCAGCAGCTGCACCCCACCGACATTGATCCAAAAGTCTACGAAATGTCATCTATGTATATTTCAATCCTATAAAGTTGGAGTTCTATATGTAAATGTGAATACCACATTCCATCTGAACTGTAATGAGACGACATCTAAACTTGAAGGGCTTCGCAATTATTATGTAAAAGGAGAATCAGCTGAACCGATGCGGTGGGCTATCAGTACATTAGTTGTTTCAGTAATGCACCTAATGAATTGTTAGTGTTCCCTGCGCGTGCGGGTCGTCCTTCCGCACTGGCAACGTGTCAGTGACGCCCCAGCCTGCTGTAGCGTGTGCTCGTAGTTGAGATCAAACAGGACCAGAATACGCCGGTAAAGTTTCAATCGTCCCTCGTCGACGAGACATGCCTCGTCGGTTTAATTAAATCTGCTTGCTTGTGTAAGTTGGAGTGGAGGCCCACAAAACCAAATTTACTGCTCTAAGGGGAGATACGACAAATTTGTTTCGATACGCTGGTTGCCCATACACCTACCTACCTATATTGGGAAAATATTATTACTTAAAATATAATTTTGCATTCACTTATTTGTATTAAAATATCGTTGTTCCACTTTGTTGTCCTAAGATAGGAATAGCTAAGCCAGAGGCCCTGCAGTATGCTGTATTCCTCCTCAATATGAGGAGAGATCCTTACTCAATACTGGTCCATTATCGGATTGAAGGCAGTGTCCCAAATAAGATGTATGTATTTACTGAATGCCGTTTACATAAAATATATTCGCAGGTAACAAAGAGAACAGCTGAGAGCGACGTGAGACGGGAGCAGAGTGCGTAGTGTGTTTTGCAGCGGAGCGAGTACTTCACTCACGTAGTTATGTTGTTGTCAACATTCGAATGCAATTGGAGCAATATAGGGACTCCGAAGGAGCGCAACCCAAAGTTATAAATAGCTCAGTTAGACTGACGCTAGTCGGGCCCGCGCCGCGCCCGCCGCCGCGCCGCTTAGACAGGCCGACCCGGTTAAGCTAATCCCTTGTCAGATGGCCTGCCCATAAATCTTGCGGTCACGCAGGGCTCACATGTGTACTCGTCCCGAGCGGTAAACAGACATCTTACCTATTGTACTCTGCGACCTGTCGACTGCAGCCCGAGAATAACATCTCTGTACCTACCCGAGTACGTGTCCCGCCGAACACCGATGCTAAAGGTGTGGGGACATTTGTTATGGATTTACGGATATTGGCAAGTATATGTTACAAATATTAGGAAATGCATAATGTATATCTATAATATATAATATGAAGAAGTTTAATTGAAACTACGCAATAACAATTACTTAGAAAATGTAAATGCCTCAGGGTCCTAGTTATAGCTCACATTGAGGTCAATGTTAGCAAAATAATCGTATAGACGAGTACCTGCACCTGCATACGTAACTACAATGTGTTCACGTGCGTTATAGCTTGTCAGCTCTTACCGCACGAGTTCCATATCCTCAGATTTAAATTGAAAAATAAAAAGAAACAAAGACAAACAGTCGTTGCACTCGTCATTCTGCAGGAGTTGAGTTTATGTTGCTAGCTGAGCTATGCTGAGTTGAGTTTGTATACTATATGTTGTATTGCAATATAGTTATAATTATAGTTTGGATTAAAATAACTATTGCAATAAAAGAATATTCACTTAAATTATAGGAAAAATACTGGCTACGGCCCATTATTGCCCCGAGAAATACACGAGACGAGAAGAGTTATGGACGTGAATGTGAATGGAAGAAGACTGAGGAAGACCAAACAAAGCATGGATGAATTGTGAGACATGAGATGAGTTATGAACGAGTCAGCGTAGAGTTAACAACTAGGACGGAGTAAAAACATTGCGCCGACCACAGGTCCAATTGGAACGAGAATGCTACGACGGTATTGAGTCCCTCCTTACACTGCCCGGCTGCGACGACGGCTTATATGACGGTCAATATTTGTTCCTGGGTGTTGTTACTATTTGTGCGTGCGTACTATTGCCTTGTCCGAGCCACCCGAGATACACGGGCATCTGATGCTGGGACATATTTATTGACTTAAAGAAAACCTTATTGCAATAACTGTACCTTGCCTTCATGGTCCGAACATTCCGAGCGAAGAGTGACACTTTCTCTACATAGTTCAAACAATACAATATCAAATAGGTCGTTAATTTATAATCGTGGGAGTGTGAGGGTCAATTACTTACATTTATGAGTTTATGTTCAAATACAAACAAACAAATACCACTAACAATAATTATAATAATTGTAATCTTTACACGCGGCGTACATTTGACCTGAGGAATAGAGTAGGTACTTTTCCATTGTAGTAATGATCTGTTACCTATAAAACAAATGTGCTGATAGGTGGTCGTCGTGCTCGTGGTTACGTTAATCTTATTAATATATTTCACTGGCTGTTGCTTGTCACTTTGTTCGCAATATAAGTTGTTGACTGAAATTTGTTAATGCAATATTTTTCAACTTCTTACGCAAATTTAGTTTTTATTGAGTACGAACCTTCTCCGAGGTGTTAGAAGTTTTACAAGATTAATGGTTATTTAGTCAAATCTCAAGATTAATTTCTAAAATATATACTCGTACTTATCTTAAATATTTTCTCATTTGATGCTCTAAATGTGTACCAGTCCTTACACTATACACTACCACATCAACACTAAATTATTAAATTATTGCTCAAAGTATGCAAAAAAATACAGATTTTTAGTAGATATTTTCCTGGACGGTAACTTTGTAATTAACATAAGTTTGGGCATGAATTTTAATTCTGAAGTTGAAATGAACGGAGTACAATGAAACTCATAAGGAGTGGACAGGCTGCTCAGTTTCAAATACTTTCCAGTTTTTAGGTTACCACGCCTTACACAAGTCTAAGGAAATTTATTAGCACACTAGAAATTTTGCTGACATTGTTTTACCGCTGAAGGCGTGGAAACTACACCTAATTTGAGCACAACCGTTTAAAGTTCTAGTAGTATTATTATAACTCTGCTCAGCCGGCAACTCCAATGTGCAACTACATACATATATCTTTCCAAATGTAAAACTATTTTCTTCATTAGCTGTTTACAATTTACCGCCGCCGTCATAATATAATTGATGATTATTGTACACCAAACAAGATAAATACTGTCCAATTCCACAAAACCGCGTGCGACGGCAGGAAACACAGGACCTGGTGATCCCGCGGCATTGGTCGCTGTTGTTTTCGATGGCAAATGGTGAATAATAGACATTAGGGATGTTGAGAATAAATCTATCAAAACAACTTCTGATACTAGTTGTTGGTTACGGGGAAAACCAAGTGTTGATGTACTTGTTATTAACTTGTTAGAACTCTTAAGTAACTAAATATCTTAGGCGCGGACATAAAAGTCACGTCAGAATAGGTTCCACAATTTTAGGTCCTTACTATGAATAGATCTTAGAGCGGTCGTCGCTGGGACTCGTCATGTAGTCAAGGACAAATAATACCGGAGGCAGCACTCTGGGTCGTTGCCATAATTCTCACCGTCAGGTGTGATCTCTGTGTTCTACGTCGCGCGTACAACCATTTCATACTCGATTTAGATGGGGAGATCTAGAACAAAGCTACAAAGACTAGGCCCGCGGTCCATAATGTAGTCCGCGGATCTTAAATGACCGGCGCAGGCAAGTTTTTACAACTTCTTTACTACCGAAGTCCTGATATTAATTAACTAAAAGTTAGTGGTCAGCAGTATTGATCTGCTTCCTTGGTTTGGTCAGACTTTCAACAATGGTTGAGCAGCCTTGTTCTAGACCGGTACGCAGACGAATCTCGCCACCTGAGGGACATGGATATGCCAGGGTTGATGTTCAATGTAGTTGAGGTAACATTAGCCGCATCATATTATTTTGCTCAATTTTAATAATTAAAATCCTATTAGAACCTATTTTATTACGTTTTTGGGAAGTGAAATCGAAAACAAAATGATGTACAGAACTCTGACATATATTTTATAACTGAGAGTAGTGAAACACCTCGATTCTGATAATTTGACGAACGGGTCCATTTACATATATACCTACCGTGGTTTATTGTTACTCTAGGTAGATGTTCAGTAAATGTTGTTGAACAATGCTTGTGCTTACAAAGCCATCATATAAGACATTACAATTATAACACAATTATGTTACTATTACCACTATTTACATATAAAAAGAGAGATTTGAAAGTTATATTCTCTACTCGTTTTTCTCATATATTTTCAGTCTTAAAAATAGTTGTTCGATGTGCATGAGGTATCTTTTTAGTATGTGGTTCCATTGTTTCCTTTCATGGCGAAACTCATTCTTCTGGTCTGCGAGGAGGGTCTTGTGGGGGGCGGGTGGCGCGGGCGCGCTGCTCGTGGTGGCAGCCGCGAGTCCGTGCTGGCGCGGGCTCGGAACTCGGCGCTGTCCTGGCCTGGGGAGGCCACCTCTTCCCGGTACACGTCGCCGGCTTCCTCGTCCAGATTTTCTTCTATAGAGTGGCGGTCTGTGGGAGAATTTGTAGGTACATTATTACAGCGCGTTTAACACCATTTTTAATAAAAACATTATTAAAACGTGATTGAAACAATCACGTCCTGCTTATCATAAAATGCATTGGAATCAAAACTGGCGGAGAGTGCCAAATTTCAGCTCCGTAAGTTCGTGGTTCTAATGGAGCTTGCAAGATTTGACTCAAACAAAGTAACATATACATACATTAAAAGTTGAATGGAATGTTGCAAAAATTATAAAGGCAATAAATTTTCAAATTATTATCGTCATCATGGCATATTGTGACCCACACTGAAGTCTAGTACTGGTAGGTGTCCAGTAGGCGCGACGAGCGTGCCCCGTGGTGGTCAGTTTATAGTGGCTGTTGGCGGACGGGGGCGGCGTTACTGCGAGTGCTCCACGACAACCCTACTTTACGACTCACTTCTCACATCCATCACCATCATCATCGCATTCATCAATTCGATCCGTGACTAACTAGAACAGAAGTAAGAATAGCTTGGAATACAGCTTGGAATTCAATTTGAAACATTACTCAATATAACATGTCATATCATACGTAACTGGAGGAATAGGCTCAGTTAAAAATGATTTGACTGAGGGAACAAATCGACAATCCCAAGGCTCCATGGACCACTTCCCCTGCAGCAGGAGGGCGAGCTGGTGATCGACACATGGCGCGTGAGACTGCGTGCGATACAAAACAAAGTCTAATTATTAGCTGATGAGCCTCTCATTAACATATCTTTGCAAACAATGGCACGATGTTACAAAATGGTCCCCCATTCCTCTGCTGTGTTGTATTATATACTGTTACGTTGACAATTGTTCCATTTAATTGTACGGTTCCTAAACATACATTCCCACGGCATTGTTCAATTCGTAGCTAAAACTCGTAGAGAACTGTAGGCAGCGTAGCGCACATTGTGTGCAGCCAGCTGACTGTTGCTGTATTGACGTTATTCACTTGTTGTTTGGAGATCGTATTGGTTGTTATCTCTGCATTATAATCCTATTAGTATTTTAAATGCGAAAGTTTGTGAGAATGTATAGATGTTTGTTATTCTTTCACGAAAAAACTACTTGACGGATTAGGATGAAACTTTAAAGTAATGTACATCAGAATAACATATAGGCTACAATTTGTAATGATTATATGTAGTTTTGGTCATAACATATGTATATACATGTCAATTAAGTCGGAAAAAATCTGTCCTCTGAGAGCTATCTTGGCGTACGCTGCCTGAACCATTGGAGTTACACAAAGATGATGTACCGTAGGATTGTTTGTCTCGAGTAGCTCTAAATAAAAATTCACGAAACCATAATCTATCTACCTTTTATGAGGAAGCCATAATGACCAAAATTGTGAACCATAAATTTAATTAAATTCTATACTATTATACTGCACATTTTGATCTAAAGGAACGGATAAAATTATGAACATGACGCGAGCGACGCCGCGGACGGGCCCTAGTATAGATTAAAGTAGTTTTATCTGCACGGGGCTCCAATCCAAATTGTAGTTGTGGCGATAGGAAAGTAACAGCAAACCGTGCCCCGTGACGGATCGACCGCACTTGGTAATGTTTCCCCAGAGCAGGCGTATGGGTGAATATGAGTGATGGAAATTATAAATTAAATTTCAAACGAGGTCACAGCGAGGCGACTTATAAAAGTACGCAAATAAACTTATTTTGAACAAAGTTACTCTGTCATCGTTCTCGTCTAATTTAATTCGTTAAAATATTTTAATGTTGATGTAGTGTATATTACGAGGATGTGGCTTCCTTCCCGTCGGTGGCCCACTGGTGCCCATCACCGAGCAGGTACACAGTAATCATCATCATGAATGAGGCACAGCTGTATAACTTCGTATGTCTAGTGTAGTGTATTCACAATACTAGGGTTAGTTTCAATGTAGTTTGGGCAGTATGTGTCGGAGCTGAGGGAACGGCAGGTAGTGTGCGCACCTAGTCGCAAAGGTAGCATTAATTTCTTAAGAGCTTTAGAGAGTACATATTTGTGTGACTTTATTAGGTTATGTCATAACGTATAGATAATATAAGACATATTGTCTATAGATACAATAAACTGTTCGCTGTATGCATATGGAAGAATTGGCTGAAGGACAAAACTCAAAACAATTATTATATCTTCAGAACTGTTGAACAGTGACATAACTATGCAAACTCAAGCCGGTGGCAATTTCATTAAATGGGGCCCTTTGATTAAAAATGGGGCCCAAAAAATAGTCAAATAGCAATTTATATAAGAAACTCAGTTTCTCAGGATTTTGCCACCTTCCTCTTATTATTAATAAAATCTCATACAATGCCAATATAAACAAGCATAGGCCAATTTAAACAATCGCGTCGACGGCACTCGGCTACAGTGAAGCGAGGGCACTGCGCTCACAGAGAGTAGCTGCCAGGGCGGTGCAGCCCGGCGCCGGCTGCTGCCACGACTTGCTGCCCACGCGCCAGAAGCGGCGCACGTCGCGGAATATACCCCACACCTGGACCAACAGATCATCATTCGTTTTATCATAAATCATTTTATTGTACATAGTTGTTCTTATCAGTACCGTCTGCTCTCAGTACCGTCCGTTGCTCCCTCTATCCGTCTGACAGTTACAAGCTATATCTCGTGAATCGTAACAGTAGGTTTGGTATTAGGATAAAAATATGATAAAAATTCAGTTGTAAAATGTAGCAGCTCCGATATTTTGAATAGTACCGGACGTAGACGCGATGTGGGTACATAATGAGGATAGTTAACACCCAGCCAAGCTAACAGGCGCAGACCTGCTCGATGCTCTCTCTGACAGAGATCTCGTGGAAGCAGACGCAGCCGATCTCCTTGCTGCGGCGCTGGCCTTCCTCCGTGCTCACCATGCGATCTTCAACCTGGTCTATTTTGTTCCCCACCAGCACCACTGGTGTTTCTAGACTACTGTGCTGTAAATAAAGACGTTTCGATTATTCATTAGACGAGACCTTACCATTACGGAACCATTTGAAATTCTGGTCTAAATTGAAAGTAAAATATCGATATTTCTATAAATAATAATTAAAATATATTTAGGTGACTACTAGTTTTATAAATAAAACAATGCATGGTTACTCTATCGTACCATGGACGTATTATTACAAAAGTCTATGATCGTAGCTACTCGTAACTATGGATTAAAATGGAACAAATACGCGCCGATTATATAATGTTCTTGGCTCCCATCTTGTGAAATATGGAACAGGCTCGGAAAATTAGAGGACATCCGAAGTTCATGTTCAGGTCAAAGTGATGTTATGTGTCCCAAACATAGGTATGTTTGCACGTAGTTGAGGCAGATTACATGAACGAGCCGCGTGTGAGTGGTCGCGGCGGCGCAGCGGCTGAACGTTGCAGGACTAAAGCAGGCAGGCAAGTATTTTACCTTTGTTGTGTTCGCGAGGCGACGCTTGTTCTTGTTGTAGTTGATGAGGAATTTCAGCCGCGTACACTCATCAAAGGAACACTTGTCTGTTACCGAATACATCAATACAAAGGCTTCCGCCCATCGGATGTTACTCTCCAAATTGGCATATTCGCTTTCCTGAACAAAGATCATACGCACAGCGTTATATATTAATACTATAAAAACAGCTTATGTGTGCTCATATTTGAAGAGATACATTTGTCAACTTATAGCTTTTTTTCATTATTTCTCAAGCAGACGAGTCACCTGGTGGTAAGTGATCACCGCTGGCCATGGACAGTAGCAACACCAGGGGCATCACCAATGCGTTGCCGGCCAAGCAGGAAGCGATGGACCCGCTTCTTGAAGGTTCTCATGTCATAGCTGTCAGGGAATACCGATGCAGGGACTTCGTTCTATAATTTGCACGTACGAGGTAGCTGTTAGTAAAAAAATATTATTATATATTTATATTTCAACATAATTATGGAAAATAATAATTATGGTAATATGCAAAAGGTTATTTGAAAATTGGAGTCAATCAATACAGCCTCACATGTGGTTCACCGCGGATTCCCGAGTACCATCTGCTTCAGCGTTATCACTTCAGTATCTATATTGTTTTCGATAGTGAAAAGCCATTACACAAGTACATTATATGCGGTGAGATATTGAAAGAATAATCAGCATTGTAAAACATTGTAAATATGTTTTATTGTCAATCCGGTGTCTGCCGGCCTACACGGTATTGCCGGACAGTTACAAATAATGGCAGTTCCCCGCTTCGTTTTCCACGTATCACAATGTCTATTGTACATAGAATAGGTTAACTCTAAACAATAAGCACACCTGATGGTAAGTGGCAATCTATTGGCAACGCTGACCACTAACCACTCGGTTCTGTTTGTCAGCTATTTCTTAAATCGTATTAATTCCACTCACTCACTTGAGGATCTCCTGCAGAGTCCAATACTTCGAAGTATACAGCTTCCTTGTCTATGACAGTTTGGTATCCATATATATTTTCCAACTTAGGATCGTATTCTCCAATGAATCGTCGCGTGATGAATCTGACGACCAATGCTGAAAGATATAACGTAACAACCTCCGCACTTTACCACCACTTTTATATGAAGTACTATAATACTATATACATATGTACTCATACCATAAACAACTAGGTATTTTTGTACAAGACCTGGATGTATAGGATATACTATGTCTATTATGTAACAAGCACTGCACGACTGTTAATGTCAAATCTTACAAGTTTAAATAAAACAATTTCCTGTTACAGTAGGAATCACAAACCTGTGTACCTACTCGTACTACTGAAATATCGTAGGATAAAACAAAAGTGTTCGGATTGCTTCGAAGGGTCACGACTCTAATGAAATTTTGTGAAAGTTTCGTTCATGTTTTCAGAATTTTTAATAAATTTTATGTATTTTATTTTGTTCATATAAAATAACATAAAAGACGATACGGTAAAATAGAGCGTTTACGATCACAATAAGGACCGACGACGAGTTCATCTAGTTCAATGATTCCCAAAGTTTTGGATCCCCTGCGGCTTACTAGAGCTCGACGGGGTACGAGTGACAAAGACCGGGGTCCACAATCCAAATTTTTCAATCATATACAACAGAAGTCTCACTGAGAATTAAAAATAGTGCCTGTTTTAGCTTTAAAGTCTAATTTAATTTTTATGGAGATTTTCGTACCTTTTTACATATCTTGGGAATCTAGTATATGTAGCAGCAAAGGGTCCCTTTAAACAGTAAAATTTTAAAAGGGGTTTATAAAAATTTGGGAAGCCCTGCTCCAATCAGTTGATCTTTTATAAAGCTTTCGCACCATATGGCCTTCAGATCGTATAATAATATTGGGTCATCACATAATATAGGTTTAATAATAAGTCATACCAGATTTCCCAACACCAGATTGTCCCAGTATCATGACCTTGAACGGCCTTGGCCTCGGGCACGGCACGAGCTTCGAGAGAGGAGACTTGGGGGGTGGCGTAGCGGAGTGGCTCGTCGTCAAATATGTCGTCATTTTCAAGATTATTAATCCA